>QEPC01006282.1:1720530-1734484 GCA_003113815.1 Sphenodon punctatus
CCCCCCCGCAACACCCCAAGCCCTGACCTGCTCCCCCAACCCCCACTCCTACTTCCTACTCACCCTAAACTACCCCCCAACCCTCTCTTCTCCTCCCACCCCAGCAAAGCATCTCCAAACCCCCACTTAGCCCCATCTCCCGCTCCTACCTGTAATCCCCCACTGCCCCAAATTTGATCCCTCACCCCCTACACCTACCTGTCACCTTGTCTCCACAACCCCAGACCTCCCTCCTCTTCCTATCATCCCTAGTGCTATGCAGTTAAAATAATTCCACAACTCACTTAAGTTATCATATCCCACAAAACCAAGAAATTAACCAAAACAAAAACCTTAACAGTTTAAAAAAAAACTTAAATGCACAAGAGTTTTCTTAAAATTAAAAAAAACACAAATTCAGTACAATTACAATTCAAAAACCCTTCCACTCCATACATTGCAACAAAACATAAATGCCAAAAAACATAGAAATTATTTTGGAATTTGAGCAATATTTAATATTTTATCCTCAACATACATGTAATATATGTACTTAATTCCTTATCATACATACTTTAATTCATTTTTAACAATAACTAAACTTTCACATTTTTCCATTATTAAAATTTGATTTATTATCATAATTCGACAAGGAACAATTTTTTCAGAGTACCTTACATGTATACAAATTGTATACAGCTCATACAATGAACTTAAGAATGTGAACTTAAGAATGTGAGTGTAGACAACACTATACAATTTGTTGTACGTTATACAATCCATTGTACAGAATTAAGTTCTGTAGAAACAGACTTAATGCCAGCAACTTTTTACAGCTAGAAACAGGGTAGAGTTCTGTTGTATCAAAATCTATCTTATATTTACTTTATTATTGGTTAAAGGTGACGTGTTTGTCAACTACTTCCCTCCCCTGATTCTCGTAGAAATGGGAATATATGGTTTTCACAAGTGGAGGGTAACATTAGATTGCTGGGTTTCTCCCCAGACTATCTAGCTTTGAAATCTACGGGGGAAGCTAGAATCCTTCTGGGACAATGTATTTATGACATTGTTTTACAAATGGCAAAGACCAGGGTATCACATTCCAAACTTGCCCCCTGGTATACGTTTTGGCTGCCAGACTGTACTGGTTCCTACTATATACAGACCTTCCTGGTCCCGGCCCATAGGAAGGCTTTGACAAGCCTGCGGATGCAAACTGTTGAAACAGCAGTGATGCTGGGGCGATTTCAGGGGACTAATTATGCAGAAAGATTTTGTATTTGTGGGGAGGACTCTGTAGAGGATATAGCCCACTATTTATTATATTGCCCACTCTATGAGAAGCCCGGCAGAGGATTGTATAAAACCTTAAACATGGATCCAACAAGGCCGTCCAGGCAATCGTTGCGTTTTTTACTGAAAGATGCCAAGGATAAGGTGATGAGGGCCATGGCATCATATGCAGTTTCAGCAGCAAAGATCGGAGCACAGAAATCCAGATCCATACAGTAGTCTTATAGTGGTATCTAGCTGGTTGGATGTGTCTAAAGGGGTTTTATGGGTACTCTGGATATGTCAAGTTGTTTGATATGTGGTTTTATTTTTGTACGATTTTTATATTGATGTTTTTATGATCCTCTATTGTCACAGCCAGAAGGCTAGTACAATAAAAATTGAATATATATTCCTTCCATTATCCCATGCAAAGGCAAGAATTCATCTTTACATGATGTGCTTTCTTCCCAAGTTTATCTTGTATCTGGTTACATGTTTTCACTGCTAGTTATTAGAGGAATGTTTTTTTCACTCTCTGAGGTGATTTTTTTTCTTGGTGATTAAGGCTCTTTTTACATAGGCGTGGGGGGGGGGTCGTGTTCACGCTGGTCCATGTGCGGTGGGTAGGGGGAGGGTGTAGACGGGTGGACACTGGTGCACACCAACCTCCACCCATTCAACACGCATGGAGTAGTCGCATTTCCACCAGTTGCTCCATACGTGTGCAACGGGTTGAGATGGGTGTGCATGCGTGTTCACAGGAGCACACACTTGTGCACACACACACGCACGTACCACGGATTTTACATGAGACTCACCCACATATGAACACCCAGATTCTTGGGTGTTCATGCGTGGGTACCACCCGTGTAAAAAGGGCCTAACTTGCAGTCTTGGATAAAGCAGCTATTTTTTGAAGAAAAAAAAAATTAAGGGGGTTAAATTTGCAAATAATTCAGAGACTGGCCATATTTCTGATGAAAGCCACTTCACATGGCAGCAGCTCTCGGCACTCACATGTAACATTTTTCAAGAAGCAACATATCTTGGGTTTGTCCATAAGGCATCAAGGGGGAAGGGAGGGTTAGCACAGTTTTGACAATATTTGACAAGGCGGGAAGAGATTATCGGATGCACGTGATGGGTTTGTTTCACCAAAAGAAGTATTTAGTACACTGGGTTTGGGGAACCTCAGGCTCAGGGGGCAAATGCAGCCTGCAGCTAGTTTGTATCTGGTCCCTATATCCAGTTCCTATCCCCCAAGCACTAAAAGGCTTAGCATCGGAGAAAAGGAGCAGAGATGAGGACATGCAGATGCAGACAGGGTTAGGGGGCAGATCCGAGGTAGAAGAGCCATGATCTGGACCCATCTGTCCTCCCAAGCGCGCACTCCTTAAGCACCCCTACCTCCAACTTCAGTGCTTGGAATTTGTACTAATTTTCAAAGAGGGTGGTAGAGGGGACGTGTTCCCTATCGCTGTAACACATAGGCATTGGCTGCCTTAGGCACATTCCCCTCCTCTCCCTGGCTTTCCACTTTATCTTTCCTGTCCCTATTGCTTCTTGAGTTGTCTCCGTCTTTCCCCTGTTTTAATTCCCCATCTTCCCTTTCCACTGTCCCCAGCCCTGGTTATTTTCTTGTGCCTCTCTGTGCACCAGCTTGCAGGCTTCACTCCTTGTTTTCCTCCCTTCGACTCTGTCAGGATACCAGGCAGTTCTCTGCACTGCTTGAAAAGTGAAAAAAAATATGTTTTTAACCACTTCTTTTCTGACAAATGTCCTTTATTTGACACATAGATATTCATTAGACGTAATAAGGTTATAAATCTTATCTCTGAGAGACCGCCTGTCCTACCATGTTCCATTGCAGCCTCTACGGTCAGCCAGGAGCCCTATCTTGCGGGTTCCATCTGTTCCCCTTGTCTGTGGGGAGGGGGGGCGCAGGAGAGCGTTCTCGGTGGATGACCTGGTATTGTGGAACTCTGTTCCCCAGGTTCGCTTGAGCCCAAGCCTGGGCATCTTTCAGAGGCGGTGTTTATTTGGAAAGGCATTTGGCAGGTGGGGTTATGGGTTGGTTGGGGTTTGGGGTAGGGTTGGGGGGGGTTGGGGGGAGAGTGTGACCCCCCATCATGTTTTCTGAATTGTGAGTTTCCCTGAGCCTCTATGGGAAGGGCGGCCTATAAATGTGAATAAATAAAAATAAATAAATTACAGGTACTGAACTGAAAGTGGAAGGTGGGGGGCATAGGATTTGTAGGACATACCCTTCCAAATTAGTGTCTTCTCTAATGTGACAAATTCTGATAAGCGCGGGAGGTGAGCTAAAAATGTGACATGGTGCTTAATAGTCAGCTCCCAAGAAGCCACAAATCAAATAACAAGCAATCAAGCAGCTAGGGCTTTGCATATAATGCATTTCATCAGGCAGTGAATGCATGGTGAGCAACTTCTGTTTTAGCTTTGTAGATGTATGATATCCCAGGATGCATTGGTCCTGCCCAGAGGTAGGAGAAAACATCCATACGTTGCTGGGGCCCTTCCGTCCCGTGTTTTCACCTACAACCTGGTAGTAGCTGGAGGACTGAAAGTTGGGCACAGACTATTGGTTGCATCAGTATTTACATGCTAGCTTGGCTGTATATTAACTGATGAATATGAATTAGCTCATGCCCAGTCTGCTAGTTGTTTTATTTTAACAGAAATAATGCAGAGCAGCTTTAGGCCGATGTCTTATTGAAAAACATATTGAACTTATATAAAGGGTCCTTGTAATCCTCAGTTGGGAGAAGGCAGATACCAAGATGACTTGCTGTATGTGTAATTTGATGCCGATTGTAGCAGATCCCTAGCAGGCAATTGGTAAATGATGGTATATTTCAGCTTATAATGTCAATGGCAGTTATGGGTGCATTTTAAGAGGCCCCTAATGGACTTTCCCACATACCTAAATACTGGGCATGTTCATGACCCTTGTAAGTTTAGCAAAATATATATCCTCTGCCGCCACCTCATGTGCGTTAATATGCAAATGGTTCAGACTCTGGGAGATGCTGGATCTTGGGCCACAAAGGGTGTGTAAACTATCATATTTCGTATCGTTTGCTTAATAAGCTTCATTCATCCAGCTCAAAAAACAGTTTAACCTTCCCATGTATAATAAACCTACCTATACCATAGGTGGGCAAAGTTCCCAACACCAAGAACCATGTACCAAAATCTTCATATGGTCAAGAGTCACAAGACATACATGCATTCATGCACACACACACATCTCCTGTGCATTGTGATTGGCTGGCAGCTGCAGTCCTAGCTGCTGAGATTCTGAAGGGCAGCTATAATTCAGCTGCTGTGACTCGGGTGGAATGAAGTAAAACACAGGACTGTTGAGGCAGTGCAGGGCTTAGGACCAACCCTGGCTGTGAGCCACACTTGAACTGCCTAAGAGCCACATATAATGCCTGAGCCACAGTTTGATTCACCCATCATTTCAAATATGGGCAGACAATAACTTTAATATGGTGATCATTTTAATTTCCCCATATGTGACAAAGGACTCTCCAGTGGTGAAGCCATTCTTTTAGAAATTTGGTTCCTGTAGAGAGCATTGTTTACTGGAATGGGTTTATGTAGTACTGGGAGGCTGTTCTAACCTTATACTGGCCCCTGTACAGATGTTGCAAAATACTTAGACTAACTCCAGACTTGGCTGGATTTAGCCTGAGTTTCATATAGCCATTCCCTTAGGTTTCATGTGGACAAGTGCAAAGTGATGCACATAGGGAAATTACACAAAACTATATGTACACAATGCTGAGTTCTAAATTAGGAGTTACCACTCAGGAAAAGGACTTTGGAGTCATTGTGGACAATACTTTGATTGAAATCCCCAGCTCAGTGTGCGGTGGTGGTAAAAAACGCTAAAACTGAACTCAAAACCTGAAAACATCATAATGCCTCTATATTGGTGGCGACCACACCTTGAGTATTGTGTGCAGTTCTGGTGTCCCCATCTCAAAAAAGACATAGTAGAAATAGTAAAGGTACAGAGAAGGGTAACAAAAATTAGCAAGGGTATGGAACGGCTCCCCTATGAAGAGAGGCTGGATAGGTTGGGACTCTTCAGCGTGGAGAAGAGATGACTGAGAGGGAATATGATAGAAGTTTATAAAATCATGAGTGGTGTGGAATGAGTAAATAGGGAATGGTTTTTTACCCTCTCAAACAGTACTAGAACTAGGGGCACCCAATGAAACGTACAAGTAGCAGATTTAAAACAAATAAAAGAAAGTATTTTTTCACTCAATGCACAATTAAGTTGTGGAATTTGTTGACAGAAGACGTGGTCAAGGCCAGTAGTACAGCTATTAGCCAGGTAGGTTTTGGTGAACATAATCCCTTACTGTCGGAGCTGGGGATGAACAACAGGGAACAGGCTGCCTCATTGTGACCTGTTGGGTACTTAGTCCACGCAACCGAGATTGGCTATTGTTGGAGATAGGTGCTGGGCTCAGTGGACCATTGGTCTGACCCAGTGTGGCACTAGTTACGTTCACTTGAACACACCAAATTATGGATAAGACTCTATGGCTGCCTGGTCCTTTAAATGTAATTAAAGGATGGCCTCTTGTGGTGAGGATGGGACGGCAATTTTGTTGATTCCAGTGAGGTTTGAATTAGGATCTAAATTCACTATTAAGCTGCTGGGTTTAAACACTAATCTGCATCGCAGGCTAATACACCTCAGACCTGCTGAAAACTTCCTAACAGGAAGAGCTGTGCAGCAATGGAACAAGTTGCCTAGGAAGACTGTAGGCTCTCGATTGCTGGAGGATTTCAAAAAGAGGCTGGGCAGACTTCTGTCGTGGATGTTGTAATTGTAGTCCTCCTGCATCCGAGCAAGGGTTTGCTTTGTTATTTCTATAGCGCCAGTAATGTACCTGGCACAGTATGAGCCACAGTTACAGACAGGTCCCTACCCCTAAGGGGCTTACAATCTGAGAGACAAGGGAGGGGGAGACGAAGGGGAGGTAAACATTGGGAAAAACAAGAGTACATTCATGAGGTTAAGAAGCTGCAGGCTCATGGTCCCTTCCAACTCTGATTCTATGCTCCTATGGACGTTGGTCGTAAAGTTCCCGTTTTGTGAATGGAAAAAGCATGGGGCCCACAAAGAGAGAGATCTCCACACGGTAATGACCAGGATTCCTAGTTTTCTGGTTGCGATGGAAAACCAGAGAAAAACAGAGATTTTGCCTTTTCCCAGAGAATTTTGCAGAAAATGGCAAAAGCGTACAGGTTTGGGAGGAGGACGCCGTGAGCGCAGCGCAGCGAGGCTGCGGTGCGGAGCTGAAAGGAAGCAAGCTGAAGGCATGTGCTGTGGAGGGGCAGCGGCTCTGCATTTGGAGGGGGGCCACCGTCCACAGACCTTCTGTGGGTTGCGGGGGGGCAAGAGACCTATGAATTGGGGCAGTGGGCCTAATTGGGCCTAATTGGGCCCAAAGCAGCCTCTCGAAGCGCCAGTCCTCCTTTCTGGTTGGCAGAGCAGTCTGGGACCAGGCTTGGAGGAGGAGGCAGCGAGTGCGGGGCAGTGGAGGGGAAGCAACCTAAAGGCATGTGCTGTGGGGGGGAGGCTCTGCGTTTCGAGGGGTGCCACAAACCTCAGATTTTTATTTTATTTTTTTAGACTTGATGGGACAGGTAGCTGCAAAACTGCATAAAAATGAAAATATTCCAATCAAATGTGGTGTTCTAACTAATACCTATATATATATTGTGGTCAACTAGCATTTACATTTAATCACAGAAAAACAAAGATTGGGGGGGGGTTAATCAGAGAATTTATGGGGGGTTTTATCAGAGAATTTCCAGTTTTTTATCACGGACCACTAGGAACCCTGGTAATGGCACAGAGGATTAGACCAGCAAGAAGTATTAATCCCGTAGTGAATTCAGGTGGGTTTCAAAGGGTCATCTCTAGTCTAGCAACTCCCAGTGCCTGAGTCTCTCGCCATAGCACAAGCATGGTCCTAGTGATCTTTTTTTCTGTAAAAATATAAATTAGAAGTTTGCACTTACACTTTTAAAGCTATTTCTCCATAACTGCTGACCTTGTCATAACAGTGGTCCTGGGACACACTGGATGATTTCAGACGTTACGCGGTCCCGATTCACCCCAGTGGGTTCCTGGCGGGGGTGAACCGAACAACCACCGCCTGTGGTCACAAAAAAAACCGAATAGACGTGACGGGACCGGGACCACAGCAGGGAATCGGGCCGCCAGATCACGGCCCGGGGCAGTGCAACAGACATTACGCTGATCACGGCCCGGGCCGTGGTCAAAGCATCCAGAAGGCACCGGGGCGGCTCATCCCGGCTGCTGCTGTGTGCCCTTTAAATCTCCCTCCCCGGCCTGTGTTGTTGCTGGTTGCCTGGCAGCGACGCTGCGTGCTTTGTCCCCAGCTGGGAATAATTTCCCTTGATTCCAGCCGGTGGTTGCCGGACAGACGTTACTTTTTTTTGTTTCCCGTCGGGAATCCCTTTGACCACGCTTTCGGAGATGGTCTGGGGAGGAGCTCCGGAAGCGTGGTTGATTTTTGACCCCATGTGGGTATTGACTGTGGTGAACATCTGGCGACCGCTGAACAGATGTTCAGGGCGCTTTGGCCCCGCCGCGGGATTGACCGTGGTTCACTGTGGTTGAGCGTGATCTCGTAACGTCTGAAAATACCCTCTGTTTTCAAACTAAAAGCAGCCCTACGTTTGTTACCCAACAGCCAAATGGAATTTAGTTTACTTGTTTGTTATAGCAGAAGAATTCGACTTTGCTCTATTGGTGTTGTGCACGCCAGCCCTGTTTATGTAAACTATGGGTGAAAACAGACATGACGCTAACCACCCTTTAACCACCGTTGGTGGTTATTTATGCATGTTGCAGGGCTGTATTGGTGCCCTATGCAGCCCTGAAACATGCATAAATGACCACCAAGGGTGGTTAAAGGGTGGTTAGCGTCATGTCTGTTTTCACCCTGTGAGGGAACTATTAATCCAGTTCTTCTGATCCTGCTTTTAATCACAAACTCACATTAATGAAGGTCAGAATGTAGAATTGGAGGCCAGCAACACCTCCTGGGGCTTAATCCCATCTGTGTCACCATGACCTTGGTCCCATCACTTAACCTCTCTCATCCAACTTCTGTGCCTGTTGAAACGGAGATAACAACACTCCTCTACTTCACAGGAACTCTTTAAGGATTCACTGGCTAATATTTGTAAAGCAGTCTGAAGTCCAAAAAAAGAGGCATTTTTAAAATGCTAAGTAGTATTCATTTTTATCTCAATATTTTTACCACGACACAGTTTTTCTGCCATTGCATGTGGTGGGGGGGAGGGGTTTCTTTGAGACAGAAATATATTAAGGGATTTTTGCAGCACTTTTTAAATTGGCAAATGACTCGTTTCACAAATTCGAGGTGCTATCCTAGAACTCCAGAAACAAAGTTTTTAATCCTCCAAGTAGAGTCCCTTTTTTTTTTTCATTCCATGTTAGGATGAACTTTGAGCCAGATTCCGATACCAACTGCTTGTGTGTAAATCCAGCATAATTAAGTTCGGAATCCGACTCATTAAATTTAACATCTGCTTTACGCTTGTGTTTCCGTGTTTCTTGGAGTAATATCCCTCAGTGGCCACATCCCTCGACAAATTTCAGACATTATAAATCGTGTTTTACTGCGTTGGCTTCAGAGGCAGGAACATTTCTGAAAATATATTATCTGGTTTAATAAGCCCTTTTTTTTTTTTTTTTTTTTTCTTTTTAATTTCCCCCCCTTTTGTGCAGTTGTTTTGGATGGATGTTTGGAATGATACCATCTAATCCTATTAGAAGCATGTTCATTACACTGTGCACCTTGTTAATAACCAAGAGATTGGCAGGAGAGAGGTCTCTCCCTTCCACTCCCCTCCCCTCACTTTGTTCCCTGACACATTTAGACTGAAGTGAGTCCCGGAGAGTTCCCGCTGCCCCTCAATTACTCACTCCTTTTAGTATTGCTCCACTCTCAATTTATTACTGGAAAACCTTTGGCTAAATTTGGCTCTCGAATAGCCTGTAATTAATTTGGAAAAGCTGTCTGTTCTCAGGACTAAGCGTGCCTCTTTTTGTTGAGCTTCTTGGGAAGAAGGTTGGATAGAGTCTCTGGTACACAACCATCTTTAGCTTTCTTTTAAAAGTGCCCAAGAGGTTCTTGTGGCTATCGAAGGACTGGCTGTACTGTGCGTGGGGGGGAGGGATTTAATTGTGTGCCCGGACAAAAAGATTTGAGGAGGAAAGAGAACCCCATAAGCCAAACGCTTGATGCAGCTTGGCTTGGAACATAATTGGGGGGCTTTGTGTGGGCATATTTCTTTCTGAATGGCTTATGTTACTATTTTATCTCCAAGCTTTCACATGGCCCTGGAAGCTGAGTAGTGCCACTAGTACAGTCCATGACTAAACAATAGAGAGAACTTTCATTAGTTGAAAGGAATTTGTCAACCAGGTCAGCTATATAAATGTTTGCTAATAATAATAATAATATTAGGCAGAATACTCTAGCTCAGAGGTCCCACACAGTGGGTCATGACCCCGAGTGGGATCGAACCATCTCCAGATGGGGTCATGATCCTAACTGATGCTTTGCATGTCTGTCTTACAGTGACAGAATTATGCTTAATTCGGCTAGGCAAAATGTTCTAACTAGTGTCAACCAATGTATTCCCATGGAAGATTCTTGCACCTAAACCAGTTTACACAAAATGAAGAACAATCTTATCTCAAGTTACATGATTGCACTGTAATTCTTCCCTGTCTCATTCATTGGACAGGCTGGACTGTGAACAGCAGAGTTACATGGGGAAGGTAAAAGGGTACTAGGAGAGACCCATACATATATTGGGGGGGGGGAGAGGATATGTGGGGGGAGAGAGGTTATGTGGGGGGAAGAAGGGTAGTCTAGTGGCTAAGGTGCTAAACTCGGACCTGGGAGTCCAGGGTTAAAATCCTATCTGAGCCATTAACTCACTGGGTGGCTGTGGGCAAGCCACTGTCTCTGAGCCTTGGTTCCCCATCTGTAAAATGGGAATATATATAATCCTGTTTTCTCCCAGGTATCTAACCTGTGCCCCTGCTCCTAGGTAACTCCCTGTGACAATCGTACATCCATAAGAGACTAGATAGTTGAGTTTGATTAAAGCAAGACTGAGGAACCTTTTACCTTCCAGGGGCCTCTTTGAAAGTTAGTACATGCTCTGAACAGGAGTTGGGAATGGGGTTGTTTAAGGTGTACACTCAGGAAGAGGAGGGTTCAGGTTAGGGCTGAAGGAGAATCCCTTTTGATTCTCATGAGATATCTCATGAGACTTCATGCTGGGAATGATCTCAGCCCCAGTACAAAATCTCTCATGATATCTCATAAAAAAACCCAAAACACCACAAAATGAACCATGCATGCACAAAATAGCCACTGGGACCATTCTGTGCATATGCAGCCCTTTTCCCAAATGGCCCCAGCAGCTTCACCGCCATTTTGGGAAAGGGCAGCCATTCTGTGCATGCACCAAATGGCCACCACGCTCAGCTGCCCTTTTCCAAAATGGTGGCAGCGCTCCCGGCACCATTTTAGAAGAGGTATGTGCATGCGCAGAACAGCCCTGTGGCCATTTTGCATGTGTACAGTTCTTTGTGGGGTTTTTCTTGTGTTTCTCAATGAGAATGCAGTCGAGACGCTGCTGATTCTTGGCTTGTTCTCGTTTGTCAGAATGGGCCAAGAACCGTGATTCTTGTCAAGAAACATGAGAATCCCAAGCTCGAGTTCCAGCCCTAGTCCAGATCGTCAGTCTGTGTCATGGATCTGTCCCCTGTCCTTGTGTACATGCCCTCTTCCCTGCTCACTAAACCTGAGCTCTGTCTTTCAGTGCTTGGGGATAGGAACTGGACCCTGGAACCAGAAATGGCAAAAGGGCCGAGTAAAAACTAGCCTCGGGCCGCGTTTAAATAAATTGGCCCCTGAGCGTGAGGTTAGTTACTCACCCCTGGATTACGGGAAAATGGGGAGTTTCCTTATTTTAGGGGGGCAGTCAGCCTTAATGGCCCTAGGTTGAGCCTAACTTCTTTGTTCAGGGAAACACAGGTTTGACACCTGGCTGGAGAGGTTTACGATATATGTTTTTTAGGAGAGTGAGGCTATATTTAGGAGAGCGAGGACCATCTTTCCTCAAGGCTGTAACACCCCCATCATATATGGGGGTGAGGAAGAGGTGGCATATTCCTTTTAAAGCCAAATCCAGTGTCGGTTGATCTGTTTGAGTAGCAGTTGCTATTTCTTCCCGTCCCTCCCCAGAACTCTGTGTTCCAGACAGGAGACCTTCTTAATCAAGAGACCTTCTTAATCATGGTGTTGATGGATGGTATTGCCTTTCTATGCTTGCTCTCCTGAAAAAACACAGATTGCAGAAGACTTTACAAAGGTTGACTGGCCGCCCCCAAATCAATTTTTTCAGCAACAAGAGCAATCCTTTAAAAAAAAGAAATAGTCATTTTCTTCCAGGTTTGGTAAAGGGAAGGTCTCTCTGCAGAAGGAGCTGCATGACTGTGTTAAATCTCTGCTTCCTGTGGGTCTTGTCTTATGGATATTGGAAACACTTGTCATTGACTCTGGTGGCCATCAGATGCAATTCTGCATGGTGGACCTACCAACAAATGCAAGGGGTTGGATTTATTCTGTATCCTCGTGCATGCATCCAACGTGGCCTCACCCAAGAGCATTAAAGCAAACATCTGACAAGAGATTTGTCAACAATGACAGGCTGAGGATCATTGTGTTCCCTTTTATTACCTTTGCATCATGCAAACACTGCTCTGTGGACCTCGGAAAGCTTTGCCATTTCTCTGGTTTTTATTTCTTGTTGACATCTAATTCCTGTAATTTCATGTCATAAATTGTTTACTAGCTTGTGCTGTTTAAAAATTAATATAATTAATATCTCTCCACTGTGTATGTGTAGGTTATGTACTGTTATTGGCTGGGTAGGGATGAAGATCATATTCAATAACCGCCCTCACTGATTATTTAGAAACATAAACCACAACTGCAATCCTTAAACCACTTACTCCAGAATAGCCTTCAATGAGGCTACTCCAAAGGAAGTGATTTTGTGGATTGCAAACATAATCTCACAAGGAAATTCAGAAATCCGCAGCCCTTTAGGAAAATGATTAATGCTGGATAGTAACAATCCTGAATTTTCTTTTTGTTCTCCCAGGCTACAGTCCTCAAACCACTTATTCCAGAGTAATTCCATTGTAGCCACTGAGAGTAGAGAGTATGATTCACCTTATGATACCAAACTTTCATGGATGCTGGACAGATCTACTTGTGTTTCCTCCTGCGATTAGCATTTTAAACCAAAAGAGAAATCACATTAATGGAAGAGAGAAATTATCTTCCTTTCCTATAATAGGTAAAGCCGTCAAAAGTGAATAATGTTATAAAGATGTGTGATGCTACACCAAAGATCTGCTTTGTCTGTCCATAGCACAGATACAACAAGGGTTGCATCAACTCGAGGGGCCCACCTAGTCTTCCACTGTGTCTAGAAGGGATTCTCTTCTATGGCTGAAAGCGGAGCAGAGAGGATGTGACATGCTGTTTCCTTCTCATGGTAGCCTAGAGAGAGAGAGTGTGTGTGTGTGGTTGCCATGTTGGTCCCAAAAACCAATAGATGGAGATCAAATAATCCAGATGATCTCTCTTATTGGTTCATGGTCTATTAGTGAGGGTGTGCAAGCTTCTAGGCCACAGAGTCCTTCATCATGGTGGCAGTCAAGCCACATGGAGGTTAATGAGTCTGCTACCAGCCTGGAGTAATGCCCCTGAGCATTCTAGCTCCTATGGAAGAGGCTCATGCTTATGGTTCCACAGAATTTTGGTCAAGGGAAGCCTGCCAGCAAGAGGATAGCATGAGAAATAGCAACGTCAATGACCAAAATCAATAGTCTCATTCTTTTCCACTGCCATTTCTCAATCCTTGATGATCTGGTCACAAAACGGCTGCTGATATTTGCCTTTCTTCTCTCTCTCTCTTTCTCTCTCTTTCTCTCTCTGCCTCTAGCATGGGTTGGAGCCTTGGCCATGGGGATGATTTTCTTCTGCTCCCCCGTTGTGAGCATCTTCACTGATCGAATTGGTTGCAGGACAACAGCAGCCTCAGGAGCAGCCATCGCTTTCATCGGACTCCTCTCCAGTTCTTTCACCAAGTAAGGCTGAAACTGGCCTCTTTAGAAGGGGGTGGTGGAAATAAGCTTCCGGCAGTCTTCTGCTTTGAATTGTGCTTCATAACCTTGAAACAGTTCATTTACCACTTTGTTGCCTTTTGGCAAAGATTTGAGGTGGTGTCAGCAAGTTCTTTCGTTCCTTCTTACTAGCTTGCATGCAGTCCGCCCTCACAATGCCCACATGGTACAAAAAGTTACTACCCAAACCTCGTTCCTTTTGCTGAAGGAAACATAACAACCTTAACATAAGTAGCAAGGCATACGTCTCCTTAGTCTAAAATTCAGCCGAAACACTGGGCGTCACATCTTAAGGAAGATTTAAGGGGCTAGCGCCCATGGTTCAAGCTGCAATCAGTGCGCCTAGTGGCTGCACTCAATAACAGGCAC
>QEPC01006282.1:1740393-1760427 GCA_003113815.1 Sphenodon punctatus
TTTTCCACATCCACCCCCACCCCCGCGTACACACACACACACACACACACACCTATCCCAAAACCCACCCACCAAACCCCTCAACAAAACTTTTTTGTTTGGAAAAGCATTTGGCAGGCAGGGCTAGATGGGGTTGGTTTTGGGTGGGGTTGTGGGAGAGGATGGGGGCGGTGGGAGGGTGTTTTTATAGTATGAATTTTGTGGATTGTGAGACGCCCTGAGCCTTGTGGGAAGAGCGGCATAATAAATAAATTAAATAAAATCCCCCATCCCTGCCCGCCAAATGCCTTTACAAATAGAAAGGTCTTACACCGCCTCCAAAAGATGCTCAGGCTCAGATGAATTTCTGGGGGAAGGCAGCAAGCAAGAACACCTACCTGCGCGCCCTCATTGTACGGACAAGACTAGCAGATGGTCCCCACAGGGAGGTGCTCCCGGCCAATTGCAGGAGCTGCAATGGGGCATGGAAAGGCAGGCCGTCTCTCAGATATGTGGGACCCAGACCATTTAGGGCTTAACTGTCAAAAACAGCACCTTGAATTGTGCCTGGAAAGCTACAGGGAGCCAGTGCAGTGTTCGGAGCACTGTTGTAGTGTACTCCCGGTACCCCACCCCTGAAAGAAGGCGAGTCGGCGCGTTCTACACCAGCTGCAGCTTCCGAACAGTCATCAAGGGCAGCCCCACATAGAGCGCCCTGCAGTAATCTAGCCTCGAGGTGATGAAAGCATGGATGACAGTGGCTAGATCCAAATCAGAAAGAAAAGGCCACAGCCTCCTCAGCAAATAGAAATTGTGAAAAGCGCTCCTAGTCAACGTCTCAACCTGACAATCCAGGCACAGCAAAGGGTCTAGAAGCACTCCAAGGCTGTGAACCTGACTGACCAGAGGGGCCAGACTCAGTCAATAAGAGGAGTCCCAATCCTCTCCAGGTTACAAGACCAGCCAACCATCATCACCTCAGTCTTGTCTGGATTCAACTTGAATCGGCTCAGCCTCAGCGGCAGCCCGTCCCCAACAGCAGCCAGGCATCGGGTAAACGCCAAGACTGGAGAACCTGGGTCAGATGAAAAAGAGAGGTGTCATCAGCATACTGATGGCACTTCACCCCAGACCTCCAGATGACCTCACTCAGCAGCCTCATATACACATTGAACAAGAGGGGAGACAGAATGGAACCCTGAGGGACGCCACAGAGAATGTCCTGAGAGAACGACGCTCTATCGCCCATCACCAGTCTCTGGGACCTTCCCAACAGGAAGGAGCGGAACCACTTGAGTGGTCCCTCACACACCCCCGCCAGGTCCCGCAGTCATGGCAACAACACCTCATGATCAACTGTATCAAAGGCCTTGTCAATCTCCAGGCACAGGTCATCAACCAAGGCCACAAGCGCAATCTCCGTGCCGTACCCAGGGCAAAACCCCAAATGGAATGGGTCCAGGAATCTGATGATATCAAGATGAACCTGGAGCTTGTAAGGCAACCAGCCATTCAATAACCTTCCCTAAATAGGGAAGGTTAGAGACAGGCTGATAGCTGGCTGTGGAGTCAGCATCCAAAGATGTCTTCTTAAGCAGGAGCCAGACAACTGCAGTTTTAAGAACATCCAACGCCCTACCCTCTAGCTAGCAACAACCACAGCGTCTCCCAGTTGGCTTTCACCAGCCAGCATGGGCAAGGATCTAATTCATAACTAGTTGCCCTCACAGCCCCAAACACCTTCTCCTGTTGGTGGGTGATGCTGATTGATGCTGATCCAAATAAACAGGACAATACTGAGTTTCCATAGCCTCAAACTGATTCTTTAGGTAAAATGGCAGCACCCAAGTCATAGTGAATAAGACTGATTTTGCCTTCAAAGTAATTAATACAAACATCACAGTGGGCATTAGATGACTCCATTTCCAGGCAGAGGCAGACCAGACTAACCAGGCCCCTCACCACCCGGAACAGCTCCACTAGACAAAACTTCGCAGATGCTATGATGGCCGAGAAGAAAGCTTTATTTGCCGCCATCATGGCCATGACATAGTCCTTTGAAAATTATCTATGCTGCAATCGATCAGCTTCAGCATGAGTTGAGTGCCACCTGCCCTCTAACCACCTGCACTCCCGCTTCAGCTACCTCAGGTCCTCTATATACCAGGGGGAGCTGTGCCACCCCAGTGGAGGGATCTGACATCTGGATGCAACCATGTCGATGGCCATGGTCAAGATGTCATTCTACAAGACAACCAGGCCATCAACATTTGTACCATTTAAAAGAGTAAGGTAAAGAGGGAGGAGAAAACATATTAAGGGAAACTAGCAGTGGATCCTAAAAGCACCTGGAGAATAAATAAGTTTCCAGGAACTTCTTAAAGGTGAGGAGGGAAGAACTGAGATGGACATCTGGAGGGAGCGAGTTCCACACAAAGGGGCCCACCAATGAAAAGGCCCGATTGCCCCCCAACTTAAGGCATGACAGTGGGATCCTCAGACAGCAGGTGGCTTCAGAGCACAGATAATAACCATCTGTGTGAGGCTCCAGGAGCAGGTCTCAAATATAGCCCAGGCCTTTAAAGGCTGTTCAGGCCCTAAAAAGCAGAAACACAAGCTTAAATTCAATCCATCACTCTACAGGCAACCAATGCAGAGAACACAGGACGGGCATAATATGATCACGGCTGCCCAAACCAGTAAGCAGCCGTGCTGCTGCCACATTCTGAACAAGCTGCAAGTGGTGATGAAGCATCACTGCCCATAGAAGAGGGAATTACAAAAAATCAAGCCTTGTGGTCACCAGGATATGGGTCACAGGCAAGGTCAGTCTGGAATGAATAAGAGCGTAGTTTATGCAAATTGCAATTTTGAGTTCTTGTGATTTAATCTATATGATGACCAGTGCAAGGGGTCAGGCAGGAAAGTCCTTTATGAAAGTCAAATAAGCCATCAAGATTTTTTCTGGCTTCAAATATGGGCCTTTTCTGGTCTTACACATTTCAGGGTGCACACTGCTGCTGGGAACATTTCCCAGGGCTCAGCTTCTCACCCAGCACCCCTTTTATTTTAGTTGTTGGGAATGAGCCCTGCAAATCCTGCAACAAATTAAGTCCTGCAAGCAACATAGATGATAAAGGTTTTAGAATGTAAATTCTATCCAAAAAAATTGAAGGAAATGGATACATTTTGCCTAGATTAAATAAGTTTAATGGCAGGTATAACAGCAGTTTTCAAACATTTAAACCATAAAGAAAATGTTGAACAACTGTTCTTCATTGCAACTGAGGGCCGGACAGCTTAAGCTGCAGCAGGGTAGATTTAGGTTTATTATGAGGAGAGACGCCAATCTCTAAGAAGAGTTGGACAATTGAACAAGTTGCCTAGGAAACTGCGGAACCTCCTTTGTTGGAGGTTTTTAAGAGGAAGCTGAACAGATATGTGGACAGATTAGGCATCATTTAGTGAATCTTGCCTCAGGAGATTGCACTACACGGGTGGGAAAGCCCCAGACCATAAGTCACATCTGCCCCACGGCTGATTTTATTTGGCCTTTTCTCATTCCTGAATCTGGCTCCAGGCTCCAGCCACTCCCCACAAGCACTGAAAAGTGCGCTCAGGGAGAAGGGAGCAGAGATGAGGGCATGCACTCAAGGACAGGGAACAGATTCATAAACTAAACTGGACCTTCCCTTTCTTTCCCCCATCGTCAGCACATTCCTTAAGGGCCGTCTTTCCCTCTCAATTCCTATCTGACCCTTGGAGCTTGTACTAATTTTCAAAGTGGCTCAAGGGAGGCAAAACGTTCCCCACCCCTTTGTGCTAAGTGTCTAATCTTGAGGTTCCCATCCAGAATCCGACTTGGGCCACTTTCACACGCTACCGGGAAGGCAAAGAAACTTCCATGATGGCAATTGCAGCTTTTTTCTTACAGGAATTAGCGCATGTGGGAATGCGCTATTCTGCTTTCATTCCGCAAGAACAGTCGTGCATGACTGGGTCCCCCCAATGTAGCTTTTACAGTGACGGGTGTTCTCACGGGATAAAAGTGGAATAGCGCATCTCAAGTATGCTAATTCCCTTGAGAAAAGAGACGCAGTTGCATTCAAGGAAGTTTCCCTGCCTCCCCAGTAATGTGTGAAAGTGGCCTCTGGGTCACAACCAACCTAAAGGGATGTTGTCGTGGAGGTGGGGAGAAATCTAACTTTGATAATAACAAGGAATGAATATATAAAGTCACATGTAACCAAGGCTGAATGAGTCAATAGCGATGGTGGAGCATGCACGCACACGCTCACACACACACACACACACACACAACGTAAGAGATGTAGAAACTGGAGACTGTTTTTTGACATGAGAAAGGAAATCGCAAAGTGAATTTGCATTGTTGGACTATACACAGTAGAAGGAAAATCCAGAATTTCAGTGTGTTTTGGAGCAGAATGTATTATTCCATTGGAATGTTTTTGCCTCTTCAACAAGCTGCTTTGACAAAAACACAGCATTATTCTTCTACTTTTTCAGTGCTTTAAAATGTCTGGGGCTTGTCCCTGCTTCCTAGATCACTGTTAAGATGCAGTCTCATTAACATTAGATTTTTAGTAGCTTCCCATGGCAGACTGAACTGGTTCAACCCCATGGGCTTTTAGATCTGGTATATCCATGGGGCATAAAGGAGGAATGTCAAGGATTTTATTTAGACTGTATGTCAGTACCATTGCCTTGCTATCTGAAGTTTAAAACGGAAACGTCTTTTTTTTAGCCTAACATAAATCAGTTGTGAAGGTTTATCAGAGCCAGTACAAATAGACACCTGGTTGTGGATTTGAGCCCAGTCAAAAAAGCCATGTTGTTGTAATATAAACATTTCCCCAAAGTGTTAAATCCATTTTCATTGAAAGGAAGATGATTTTTCTGCAGCATTTCTTGTCTAGGGAGGGTAGGATGGGCCTTTGGATGGGGCATTTGGGGCTGCTGCCCCACAGTTTGTGTGGGCGTCACCAAAAAGGAAATGCCTGTGGGAGCCCAGGAGCAGTGGGGTGGGCCCCAGGAGTAGCAGCACTGCTGTTTTTCCTCAAGCTCCTAAGGCCCTATTGCCTCTCATGGGCCTCAAAAACCCTGGCACTGTTGCCCCCTCAATCTCCTGGGCCCTTCATGAGTGGCAGAGAAGTAGTAGCAATGCTGCTTCCTGTGTCACTGTCCCCACCTCCTCCCCAGGGCTTCATGGTTTTCTCTGCCCCATGGGGCAGCATGGCCTTGGGGATGAATACAGGCGCACAGGTGGCATGGAGGCTCCCCAGCCTGGGGTAGGAATCAGTGACTGCCACGCTCCAGGTCGGGGAGGGACACCATCTAAACACCCCCATGTGGCCGGAGAGCCATCCTTCTGCCCCCAGAGCCCCACCCCCGCCATGATGGGCAACCATGATGGGCAACCATGGTGCCCAGCCATGGTGACCCCCACACCATGGCAGGGCTGGCAGGCCCAAACAGATGCGTTGGCCTGCTGTTGCCCATGTTGGCCTGCATGGATGGTCCTTAGCCCAGGGTATGTGCCTGGGATCATCCAGGGGACATATTCTGGGCTAGATACTCACCCAGCCCGAGGCAGTCGCAGGCCAATATCTGGCGGCCAGGGAACAGACGTGCAGGTGGTTCTCCAGCCCAGATGGGCCATCGCGGGCCTGTGTTGTGTCTGTTTTCACCTTGGGTCTTTTACAGTGGGGGACACAGAAGATAAGATTAGATCAGAACCACCAACTGGATGCTTGCCTCAAATTCCATTACTGTTTCTGCTCAAAGGCCAACCCAGAGCTGAGGAGAAACTTGAAACAGACATTTTATAATGGAGGAGGAGAAACCTCTATGGAACTTTACTCATAGTAGTTAACAATCGTTCAGCTGTTTTGAGGGGCCACCTGCTGTACATGCATTGGTTAGTTAGTCAAGTGAAGGCATGCATTGTTGGCTTCTCTCCAAAAAAAGATAAAAGTCCAGGGACCACAAGTAGATAAAGTTCATTGAATGTTTGGTCCCAGCCCAGATCAATATATGGAGAAGCTTTGATCTGGATTTCAGCCATTCATTGACCTTGAGAAATTCTCTCCTTTAACCTGGCTTTCCATAGACATGTTCACAAGTATGCACACACAGAGAACTGATGTCTGCTGACTGGATCAGGACTATTCAGTGGACTGTAAGGGACTATGGCTGCGATCCACAAAATACTTACTCCAGAGTAGCCCCACTCACTGAAGCTACTTACACCCACAGGGCTTCAACACAGCTATTCCAAAGTAAGTGGTTTGTGAGATGGCAGCCTTATCCCTTTAACGGAAGCTCTCTAGGATGGTTGTTCTCAGATGTTTTGAACTGTGCCCCCCTCCTCTTGTATGTCGTAGTTGAGGTCCTTCCCCACACCACAAACACATACAACTGCTCCCTCTTTTCCACTCCCCCTTGTTCTTTCCTATTATTTTGGAAATTCCACCGAGCTCAGAGAGTGTGTGGAGCTTGACATTTGCCAGTTACGGTCCTTCTTAGCCTCTCCCCCTTCTCCCTCCGTTTGAGAACCTAGGCTCCAGGAGCAATTGTGTTTGCCATGCAATCCACAACTCGCTGTTGCCAACCCTGATTTTACCTGCTACAATTTGAGATTGAAAACACTGAACACTAACTTATTTGGATGCTCGTGCAGAACAAATAATAGGTGCTATTGAGCAAATGACCACCTTTTATTCTTGATCTCCACTGATATTTTTTTAAAACCCTGTCGTCTTTTTTCGAGAGAGCCCAGTGAATATCATGGCGAAGGAGGTATGAATGAATGATGTTGGGAGGAGCTGAACAGCACTTACAGATAGCTTCAGAATTGGAGCATTTGCTCAATCCTCCATTTTCCGCATCTCCTACAAAAGCTTCACGTTTCAAATTTTTCTTTCCCCTTTCTTGAGGCATGCGTACAAAATCGAGTGTTTCTCCAGACGCCACAACTTCTGGTAGGGTTTTTTTTGTTTTGTTTTGGTTTTTTGTTTTAACAGAGAAACAAAGGGATACCATTTCCAGCAGGCAAACTTCAAAGTAGAAATCCATATTTCCTGCTCTCATTCGTGGTTTCAATTCCTTCATATGTCTTGTAAGGGTGAAATAAAAGCCCTGTACAGCTGTATCACTCAGAAGGGGGGTCTTTTTTTATTACACTGCCTCAGGCAAAGCCTAGCGGAATTCAAGGGGAGAGTGAAGCAGTTTAACCATTTGGATGTGCTACTTCTGACTCATGGAGTCTATGCTGAAGCCCAGAACCACTAGTCTCCGCATTCCCATAGCGATGAGCAGATTTTTTTTATTTTTTTAAATGTAATCAGAACCACATAGTTTGGAGTAGCATGTAGAAATGACAGTGTTTTGCTGTCATGCACTGAAACTAACTAACGGTCCATCTCTCCTGAAATCCTAGACATTTGAGATGAGAGTTACAAGTTCATTGGCCTGTCAATACCAGACTTGTTCTCAGCTGTTACACTGTCTAGATCTTTAGTCAACTCAGTGTTAAACGTCTCAAGTAATACATTCCCATCACTTTCTATTGCAATCCTGTTGATCGTGGCCAATACCTCTGCAAATGGAGAGTACTTTTAATAACTCTCCAACTCATCAAATTACGAATGCCTGTGGGTACTTTTACACAGACCACCCCTGGACTTGCTACAGCCCCGCACCCCCTGCGTGCAGCTCTGCTTGGGTCTGATTTAAATGGACTTCGCAGTTACTGTGACCAGGAGTCGCCCGTGCATCACCCCCTCCTCCACACCATAGAGCTGCAGGTGGATAGCCTGGACACTCTAGACAGCCACCCGCAGCTCTATGGCATTGCCTGGCCCCGAAGCAGAGCTGCAGTGGCTGTCTGCTGAGTAGATGGACCACATCCCTGCCTTGGGCCATTGCCTCGCATTTGGGCGGCCCACTCCACTGTGTGGGCACAGCCTGCTCCGCTCCTACTCCGCCACCCCGGGGGCAAGGCCAAGCAGAAGCAGAGCAGGTGTCCATATAAAGACACCCTTTGTGAATAATAATCAGTTCCAATTGTTTTCCTCTGCTTTTGAGTTCATTTTGTCTCAGCCAGCAGGAGACAATGGTTCTCAGCTCACCTTCTATATAGGTTTTTGGTTTCCTGCACTGAGGAGACTGGCTCCTTTCCCCCCTAGTGAATCGTGCTCTATTCCAGTTGCTCCCTTTTCAGCGTTCACTGGGAGGAGTTGAACTTCTGCTGTTTATTCAACAGCAAGCGGAAAGTGGGATTTTCTTTGGAGAAGAAAGCAGAGGAGGAAGAACAATCAATCCCCAAAGCAGAACTTGTTAACATTTTAGAAAGGTTAGGCTGGTTTTGCGTCCCAGCCCCTATATTCATGTGCCCCTGTGTTTCTTATTATCTGAACCAGGACCACAGGGTCGAGCGCCCATGGAGTGGGAGTGACCTAGCAAAACAGAATATTGCACATGCCTCTGTGTAGCCAGGTTGAATTTCAGAGTGTTTGAACTCTAGAAATTTTCCACTTTCCTGAAGCATTTCAGACTCCATTAAAAGGAACCCAGTTTTTAAAGAAAGAGATTAAAAAAGCGGGGAAGGTTTGGAGAAGGAACTATAGGAGTGGACTGGAAAACAGGCCTGTCTAAGAGATCCCCAAGGAATACAGCCTGTTTAGTTTATCAAAAAGATGCTTAGGGAGTGACTTCATTATCATGTCCGAGCAATAGCAGAGGGGCTGAGCCACCATTTTGGTACCAGCTCCACTGCATCTCTGCCATTACACTGTACCTAGAGTGGTGATCCATTTCTGCCCTGTGCCATGGGGAACAGGAGCACCCCAGCCAGAGCACAAGCCCCACTCTGAGGGCCAGGGTGGGAGTAAGCTAGGAAGGGCGGGGACTGAAGAGGCTGGATCATGACAAGATGGAGAGCTGGGATGCGGTTGAGGCGGGGTCAGGACACGTTCCTGGACATCGAGTGAGACTAGACCCTGTGGTTGGGGGAGCCCCACAAAAGCACAGCCCTTGTCAGGAGTTGCGGTGGAGTTCTGCCAACACTCATGAGGACCCCAGTAGATGCTTCCCATGGGGTATGTTCCCCTGGCCCAAGTGTCTCTGAGCAGCAGGAACATAGTTCCAGGAGGATCCTTAAAGGCACCAGCAGGACTCTGCCACTGAGGGGATGAGGATGTGCCACTACTGCCACTCCAAACCCCTGGGCCAGCTCTTTCGTAGGGCCCTGATTTCCATCCCTCCCCCCAGGCCCTGCCTTATCTAAAGCTAGCTTTGATTACACTGCTGTTGGGTATGAAAGGCCTCCCTAAATCTAGCAGAGGAAGGCATAGCAAGAATCCGTGGCTGGAAGTCAATTCTGGACACATCCAAATGTAATATCACCCACACGTTTATAACAGTAAGGGTACCTAACCATGAAGCCAACTCACAAGGGAGGGGGTGGATTCTCCATCGTTTGAGGTTTTAAATCAAGGTGGCCCACCCTTTTAAAAAGCTTCCTTAGCTGAATGCAGATGAACGGGTTAGATATAGTAATCACTGGCAGCAATTCAATTGGCCTGTGCAGTGCAGGGTGTCAGACTGGTCCTTCCTGACCTTGAAATCTATAAATAAATATTGAGACGTTTTTTATGTCAAAATGGTGAAATAAACAACTTTGGGGAAATTGTCTGATTGCCAGGACCAGTAACTAACTAGCAAAGCTTTTGGCAATAGCACAGCTGCGTACCTCTTTTCCTTGTCCCTTTCCAATTATGTCATTTTTGAATGTGCATTGTTATATACTGTTCATTAGCACAAGACTGCAGTTGCTCTAATGAGCCCTCACGATGAGATAAATGTCAGCTGCATTTGTTCTTTAGTGTAATTTTAGCTGGATTTTTAAAAAAGGAGCAAAGAAACAAGGTTCAGAAATGTGCCGGCCCAACGGAATAACATTTGCGCTCAGTCTCCCACGCATCTGAAAAATAGGATGGAGCTCTGTCCCTGATTTCTTTCTGTCCTCCTGGGACCTGTCAGGCCCAGGCATAGGAGGTGTTATGGGGTGTTAACAGAAGTGATGGTCTGGGGGCGGGGAGGGTTAGCCCCAGGCAGGTTAGTTCTGGCCGCAGGAACACACGTCTCTGCAGACTGACGCGGCCAGGCCCACCTGCCATAACAATCCCCATGCTGGGATGAGCCGGGCCTGGTTCACCCGTTCCTGCCCAACTGGGCCACGGCTGGGCATGGGCCCGCTTTGTTCCAGACCCACATTTCTGGCCCAGCTGCCACCCCGGGCAGGGTTTATTCAGGACCCACATCGGTTGGGCCCAGAACAAACGTCCCGGCATCACGCTGGCCCACTTGGGCGAAAGCGGGCTGAGCCAGGCCAGCGTGATGTCTGTTAACACCCACGAAGACTGGCTTTTCTAGACACATACAGCGGCCTAACTGATATGGAGTGGAGGACTCAGGGGAGCCCAGGCCTTGGACTCTAGAGTGGGGAGGGGCCCTTTGCCAGCTCCCTGAGCATGGCTAGAACATGATCAGAGCCTGGGCCCACACACCCCAACCTTGACGCTGCTGGACGTGCACACAGTCTCTCTTGTTCTTTCCTCTGCTTCTTTCAAGCCTGTGCATTTCAGTAACCCTGGAGGAGAGGGCTACGTCAGCATTCCTACTCTATCATCCATTAGCATCTCTGCCAAGCAGCCTACAGCAGAGTGGCATTGCTTCTAGCCCTTCGGAGTGAGAGATCCGATTTTGAATCCGATCTGGGTGTGCTGCATGGCAGCAGCTTTAGCCTGCACATGCTTTCCCTCTCTCAGCACCCCAACGGCCATACTCCCCCATGTTTGCATTCTGAAATAGTCCTGGGACTTCAACATCAAAGTCCCCATTGCTAAAATGCGAGTGTTTTGAAGTGAAGTCTTTGCCTTGTGCTGTTAGTGTTTTCTTTCCTCATAAATATTAATAATCCAGTGAGCGCTAAAACCATGGTTTTATTCTGAAAGGGTTTCTTTATCATTGCTATGGTTACTCTAGGGCATTTTCTTTAGTGCTTCCAATTTTATTTCTTGCATTCCATGTCCTCCCCCCCCCCCCCCCCCCCCACACTTTTTTTTTCCCTTTCTAAAATGATTTCAGGCTGTCCAACGGCTGGTACACAGCAAATGCAAATGACACATCTAGCTGCTGAAATCCTTTGTGTAATATCATTTTGCCTCTTGTGTCTTCCTTCTATCCAATAGCATCGTAAAACATTTCTCTAACTGCGTGCCTCTGTGAGGACTCATAGGTAGACACCAGCTGTCATTTGTAGAAATGCAAACCAAGATCTTTGGGCATCCAAGGCCACAGGCCCCCACCCCTTGAGCTATAGGTCAGGTGGCCATACCTCCCCTTTAAAAGATGACACATGAAAAATACATGATGCAGGGCAGCACTGGAACAAATGCAGCCCTGCAACATGTATTTTTCAGAATTGTCCTCTTTTAAAGAGGAGGTATGACCACCCTAGCTATAGGAGAGCTTCTGACCTGTAACTTGGTATCGTTGCTGTGAGGAACCACTAGATGGCAATATACTTGTATGCACTTTACTGATAAATTGCACACATATTACCACAAGATGCAGACACTCCAAGGGTGTGATCAGAGTTGGAAAAGATAGTTTTGGTTGCCAAGATAAAGGTCAAACAACTGCTCTTACAAAATGTGTGAGATGTTTTTGACCTTTAGGCAGGCAGGACTTGATGTCTTAAGGTTTTCAGATATTCGAAATAGCATCTATAGCAGGGAGCAGATTATTTGGGCTACCGGCCCTTTAAGGGAGGTAGCACCAGCATGGGAACTGCAGGTGCTAACTGAGGCTCAGGCACTAGAGTGAGTAAAGGATAGAATAGCTCACACTTGGGCTTGGGCGTGGTAGCCCAGCCCAAAGCCTGAGATGAAAGCCTGAGTGAGGCTCAGACAGAGGAGAGACAAGGAAGAAGAGGCAAGAGCTAACAAAGGCTCTGCCTAAGAGAACCTACCAGGGTGATAGACAGGAGCTGGGGTAAAGCCCTGCTTAAGAGGGGCTGGCCCAGCCCATAGCCAGGAAGGAGGTCCATGGCAGAAGAAGCACCTGAGCCAGAGGGATCATGCCTGGCAAAGGGCCTATAGCAGGAAGAAAGAAGCTAACAGGGCGCAGCAGCTAGGAGGGCTGCTGACTGGACCCAGGTCAGAGGGTTGGTGCCTGACCAGGGTCCAAGGGACTGTGAGTATTGTATATAACCAGGAGAGTGGACGTTATACAGTAATAAAGACACTGGGGAAGGAAGAGATCAGGTGTGGTGTGACTCCTTGGGAGGCATCCTGCCAGTACTCTCCCAGGCACCTCTCAACCCTGTTACATCTGGTGAAGAATGCAGGCACCCCCTGCTGAAGCTGGAAGAACAACAGGTAGATCCAGGGGGTAATCCTATTCAGGGAGAAAGGTACACCTTGGAATGGGCTGGAGGAGTGTGCCTAGAAGTGCCTTAAGCAGGTTGAGCTATGGGAATTGTGCACCCTTGCAGCTAGCTCCCTGGAGGAAGGTCAAGCTGAGGATTGAAAGAGAGACTGCACCTGTGTGAGCTCCCTTGCAAAAGGTCCAGCCAGGTGCCCAAGAGAGACATGACTGGTGGAGGATTGCACCCACGGCTTGGGCAGCAGAGAAAATCATGGACCTAGATGAAGCTCATGGTTTCCATGGAATGAAAGATCCAGCAGTTTGGGGGAAACCTGAGATGGGAGTTCCGGAGCTTCCAGGAGCACCTCTGGGGTGTGGTGCAGGAGAGTCTGCCCAGATCAGAGCCAGGTACTCTGAGGAGGTACCACCACGGCAGACCAGGGGTTGCGTCCATCAAGAAGGCAGTCTCCAGGGGGCTTAGGATCTCTAAGAGTTCCAATGCCGACTCGGGAGCTAAGAGAGGTACCTAGAAATGGAGGTATCGGAGACCCCAATGGGGTGGGACCCTGAAAGACTGCTATAATTGTGGACAATGGGGTCATGTATGGAGGCTTTGCCACTTCCAGACACATAAGAATGAAAAGGTTCTCAGATTCCAGAACAGGGAAGCTTACGTATACATGGGTAAAGTGTGACGGGTACCAAAATAACGAAGTGGGATGTGTGAGATGGTCTTGCCCCAAAAGAGGGAAAAGGGACAGCTCAAACCCAGAGGAACTGAGTTTAGGAAGGCCAAAGAGAGTGGGGCCTTAGATCCAGTCCCCAGTAGTAGTAAGAGAGACTTAAAGAAAGAGATTAGATGGCGGACTAGGAAAAGTCCTTGACAGGATCAGGGCCCTCAGAGCAGGTGTTGAGTGTGCCAAAGTTATGGGCACTTACGAAGGGCTTACCCTAAGAGGGAGCCCCAGAGGGACACTCCGAAGCCTGCCAAATGGTTCCCTGGGAGACTAGAAAAAGAGGATAAGACCCAGGACCCACCCAGATTGGAGAGGCAGAACTGCCATCATGGGCAAAAGGTTAGAGCAGGTCTTAAACAGGAACAAAGAGGTGAAGCAAGAGGTAGCAATATTGAGAGGTAGCATACTCCCTTGCAGAGTATGAGGAGTCTGGGGAGTCGGAAGAAGAGCAAAGTCAGGACACAGAGGGAGAGGAAAAGGTAGTAGCAATCCTAAAAGAGGAAAAAGAGTGCCCATTAGTGGAAAGGAAGGGGCTACAGAGGGAACAGGGGTTCCAAGCATGCCCAAACAGACACTCGGGTGGGGGAGGGGGGGGGAAGAACTGGCTACCCTAGGCAAAGAGCAGGCTAATCTGATTGAGTGTTTGCAAGAGCAGCAAACAATGTTATCCAAATATATACAGGTGCTCACCCAGCAAGGAATGAGGGAGTGCCCAGGACTGGAGCTGCTTTAGAGAAGAATGGTCACAACTGGTGGAATTAAAGTGCCCTACAGGAATGACAAGAGTCCTGGGGGAAAGATATAATGAGGGAGAGTAGTGGAACAACACTGTGGGTTAGAGTCCCACACAGAGGGTCCCAGGACTGGGATCTGGGAAAAAGGCGGGAGGGCCTGGCTTCCACCCCTTTAGAAGGAAAGGGGTTTCACAGGGGTGACAATGAAGGGACTGTAGTCCCCCAGAGAGGACATAAAAAGGGGGTTAAAGTTCCGTACAAAGGGGTTAAAATCCTCACAAAGGGTTAATGAAGGGGTTGAAGTCCCCTACAAGGGGGTTTGAGGCTCCTAAATGGACAAGGACTAAAGGAAAGCTGGGGTGCTGCTCCTGAGCCCAAATTGGAGATTGATATGGGGGTGACATCTTCACAGAGGGGTTGATGTCCCCTGTAAAGGTTACATATCAGAGGCATGGGCTGGTTAAAGGGGGATGGAGGAGGCCAGTCTGAGGGGTTAGAGTCCTCTAGATGGGGCTGAGTCCCTTACATTGGAGAAAACCCGGTGGATTGGGCTGGCTATAGGGGAGGTGGAGGCCAGAATCCTGGCACCCTAAGTGCCAAAGGGATACAGGGTGAAGGTGATAGTCAGTAACCTAATTAAGAATCAAAGAGTTGGGGGTTAGAGTCCCATCGATTTGCGAAGAAAACCAGGTGGTGTATTTGGGGTCGCGGTGTAAGGAAAGCCAGTGAGAGGTTTCTTCAGGGATCTAGTTATCAGATGATTGCTTGCTGTTTTGTGTAGTTTATGTATGGTATCCTTACTGTAGCCTGCTAGAAGATTACGGATGGAAGCTGGGTCTACTTTGAGTAGCCCCGTCTCCTCCATGATGGATGAGTGTAGCAGGGAGTGTGTTATTTGAGCTACTGGTCCTTCAAGGAACATAGCACCAGCATGGGAACTGCAGATGCTAACTCGGAGCAGTTTTAGACAAGCGGCCTGGGAAGCACGTTCTTCAACATGCTGGTTGGATAAGCCGCACGGAGTACGTTTACACGCACCGGAAGTGGCCACCTGCCATAGGACTCGGCAGTGTGCACGGCCTCTTTGAAGATGCATTCTGGAAACTCCAATATCCAGGTTTCCAGACTGCATCTTCAAAGAGGCCACGTGCACCACTGTTCCTATGGTGGGCAGCCACTTCCAGTGCGTGTAAACGCACCCCGTGCGGCTTTTCCTACCGGCGTGTTGAAGAACACACTTCCCAGGCTGCTTGTCAAAAAGCTGCCTGAGGCTCAGGTGCTGCAGTAGGTAAAGGATAGCGACTGGATGCCTCACCTCTGGGTTTGGGCGTGGTTAGCCCAGCCCCAAACCCAAGGCAACGCCTGATCAAGGTGCAGTCAGAGGAGAGACAAGGAAGTGCAAGAGCTAAGGAAGGCTCTGTTTAGGAAAACCTACCAGGGTTGGGGTAAAGCCCTGCCTATGAGGGTCTGAGCCAGCCTGCAGCCAGCAGGCTACGCCTGGCAGAAGAGGTACCTGAGCCAAAGGGATCATGCCTGGCAAAGGGCCTATAGCAGGAAGAAAGGAGCTGACAGAGCACAGCAGCTAGGAGGGCAGCTGACTGGAGCCAAGTTAGAGAGTTGGTGCCTGACAAGGATCCCAAGGGACTGTGAGTATTGTACATAATGCGGAAAGTAGACATTATACAGTAATAAAGACACTGGGAAAAGAAGAGATCTGGTGTGGTGTAACTCCTTGGGAGGCATCCTGCCAGCACTCTCCCAGGTACCTCTCGGGGGCCGGCCAGGACACAGGGGAGAGAGGCACTGGCATAGGGGTTGGGTGGGATCACAGAATCTTGAGTGGTTATTTACTCTTTCCCAGAATAATAGGGGACACCCTTTGAAATGAACTGGCAGTAGGTGCAAAACGAAAAAGGAAGTATTTTATTTTTTTCCCACCCAACATAACATTAACCTGTGGAACTCACTGCCAGAAAATGCTGTTAAGGCCAATAGCATAAGTGAGTTCAAAAAAGGATTAAATAAGAACTTGAAGGATGCATCCATAAATGACTATTAGTCAAGTCAGGGGACGAGGTCTCTGACTCTCAGGGGCTGGGAGGGGATTGCAGGAAATGGATCACTCCATTATGACCCGTTACGCCCTTCCCTGAAGCAACTGCTGTCAGAGACAGGATGCTTGGGCAGATGAACCATTGACCTGGCCAGTGTGACACTTTCTACATTCTTATGTTCTTCTCTGAAAATAGTTGTTCCCCCACAATAGCCTCCCAATCTTTCCTAGTCTAAGCGTGCTCTGTACTTCAGCCTCTCTTCACAGGTCCTGGATTCAGAGCCCTTTCTCATCTGTGTTTTGGAGCCCAGGTTCCCCATGGTCCATGGCAGGAGGAGAGCTTCTGTGGCCACGCTTGGAGCCAGCCGTTAGAATCGTCCCCCACGCACGCCACCTGAGTGGGTGCTCCATGGCAGAATCACGCTACGGCCACACACACACACACACACACCGCCTTGCTCGTATAAAAACACCTTAATCTCACTCTGGTTTGGCAATATTTTTCTTAAAGCAGAAAGAGTATGAAGTTAACTCTTGAGGTGGAAGGCAACTTAAAGTTTGTCGACACCGGATAATATTTGTTGAGGTGAAAGAAGGGGACAGGAAAGAGAACAGCAGATGATTCCAGATCTATAACGTGGCACAGTCCGAGATCTGTAGGAGCACTGTCCCTGGAATACGTGTGGGAAGGGTAAAGGAATGTTTGTGGAACTATTGCTCACCTGTGTCCCCGGCCTCTCCTGAGGTTTCTCTGATGTGGTTTGACTTACTTGAGCTGGAAATTGGTTTTCGTGACTGTTGTTTGTCTTTGAGTAGCTCAGTGTAGCAATCATGTTCTTCTTTCTGCTTGGCTAGTTGAGGAGACAAACTTGTAATGGAATAAATGATATATTTGTAAATTTCCTGCTGCTCTGTTTCTTCTGGTAGGGAACCCCTTCACCTATGCTATTACTAACAATTGACTGACATCTAAGACACTTTCCTCTCAAAGGATCACAAAACATTGACAGACTGTAAATGAACTTGATTTTCTTGCAGCTAAAATGACTGACATCTAAGACACTTTCCTCTCAAAGGATCACAAAACATTGACAGACTGTAAATGAACTTGATTTTCTTGCAGCTAAAATGCAGCCACTTCTGGGGTGGAATGTGACAGATGATTAACCATGTACAGCTAAATTCCAAGGTGACAAGAGCAGAAAACCATATCCATTTAGGGAACATTTATGGGTGACAAATGATAATTATTCAAACTGGAATTTGTGGTGTCAAATAATCTTTTACTTCAAGTGCCCAGAGTTTCTTGCCTTTTTCTAAGCCACCCCCATCAACACACTGGCCAGAAGCCTTCATACAGTAGTGGCCAAGAGTGCTTTCTTTTTAAATGCCATCATCGCTTCCTGCATTAGAATTTGCCAGGCTCAGTCTTGCCCAGCTACTTATATCTGACAAGTCCTGGCCCAAAGCAAGGTGCCTGTGTGAAATCAGCCTCTGCGGCGGCACTTTGAATTCCTGCCCTCTTGTAACTGTTCTCTGAGATTCCCAAAGGTAATGAGGTAAGTGAGAGAGGAACATGACATGGCTGGCTATCACTACCTGTTCCTGATCGAAAGCACTTAATTTTTGGACCCAAAAATATGGAGCTAGAGGGAGGAATTCTGTACAGCAGGGCTCGCAGCTCCTCAGCCAGCTGATTCATAAAGGGTCTTATGGTTAAGGTACCATTCATTCAGGAGTTAGAGGTTCGCATACCATGTGACCTTGAGCAAGTCACCTAGTTAGTTGTCAAGGGCATAGCTATAATAAGGATAGGCAGGGCAGCTGCACTGGGGCCCATGCACGCCTGCTGCAGCTTCATCCTTTGCCATGGGAAGAGGATGCTGAGGGCCCATTCCATTTTCTGCACCAGAGCCCATTCCAACCTAGCTACACCCCTTTTAGTTGTTGATGTTTATCATTTCTATCACATTTTCAGTGTTCAAAGTGCTTTACAATCCTCGTCTAGTTCACTCTCACGACACCCCCGTGAGTGATGCCATTGCTATTCCCAGGTGGGGAACTGAGGCTGAGAGATAGTGACTTGCCCAAGGCCACCCAGCAAGCTCATGACTAAGACAGGGTTTGAACCTTGGTGTCCCAGGTCCAAGTCCAACACCTTATCCACTAGGCCCTCTATCATAGGCAACTCGAGGGGGGGGGCTTGTGCTCCCCAGACTTTTGGAAACCCTATAGAACCCATTGCCCAGCCCCCTCTATTGCGCCCTCCCCACTATCAACACTTATCGGTCGCCCATGCCCTGTACATCGGTAATCTCTCTGTGTTTTAACCCCCCACCTGCAGAATGGAGATGTTCTTCCCTTCCCACGGGAGATATAATGGTATTCCCAGAGAAGATAGGATATGCCCATTGTGCAATATCTTGGAAACTGAAAATTCAAAGCATATCTTTTTTTCTTGCCCCGTTTTTAATAACTTGCGACAGAAATATTTAAAGTCATTTATAATTGATTTACAAAACCTGCACTGTGATAATGTCTTACAAAAATGTTGAACCCATTAGACAATGCTCAAGAGCCTCAGCTAAGTTTTGCTAAGGTGCAATTTCTCTTAGGCAAAAACTGCTTGATAAGTAGTGCATTTAAATGTTATATGTTGTAGGTTGTTAAAATTTACTTATATATTGATTTTAAGAATTTTTATTAATAGTTAATTTTTATTAGGTTATAATTTAAGTCGAGAACTTTGTGTATTGGTGGGATAACTGGTAATACTGAATTTTTAGCAATACTGTTTATTGCTTATCGTTGTTTTATTAAAATTAATTAATCTTTGTTATAACCCATGGTTAATACAAATAAAGTTTCTTACTTACTTACTTCCCTTCCTGCCATGTCTAGGAAGACGGTAAGATTTTAAGGGCTGAGATATTCTTGTTGTTATTATTAGGCATCTAACATATTGGGGTCCTAAACCTGATCAAAGCCTGTAATTTCTGCTGAAATCCAAATAATAACCTCATGATATTTAATGGCGTGAACTTATTTTTGTCAACAGATCCCTTGAAGTCCGCTATTTCACCTACGGAATCCTCTTTGGATGTGGCAGCTCCTTCGCCTTCCAACCCTCTTTGGTCATCCTGGGTCACTACTTCAAGCGGCGCCTGGGCTTGGTTAACGGGGTCGTGGCTGGCGGTAGCTGCCTCTTCTCAGTGGCCCTTCCCTTCTTTTTGAAGAAGATCGGTAGTGCCATTGGGCTAGCTCATACTTTCCAAGTCCTCAGCGCCTTTATGTTTATCCAGATACTCTTGTCTCTGACTTTCCGGCCTATGTTTCCATCTACTTCTGACCCTCACGATGTTGATTATGAAAAACTGGGCAGCCGGGGTCTGAAGGATCAGTGCGGGTCTCAGATGCAGAAGTATTTCAGCATGAAGGTCTTCAGGAAGAAAACGTACCGGATTTGGGCTTTTGGGATCGCAACTGCCGTTCTGGGATACTTTGTACCTTATGTGCATCTGGTGAGAACATTATGAGACAGAGGAGTCAGACTAGTGGAAAGGGAGAATAACTTGTCTGTCTGTCTTATGCAACGTGTTCTGTTGCTCACCCCTACCCTTGGTCTTTACTTATGATGATGCATTCCAATAGATCTGTCTTCTGATGTCAGCTAGAGAACATCACCACAATATAGGGGAATGCAAATGTATTTATTTATTTATTTTATTCAATTTGTATCCCACCCCTCCTGCAAACAGCTCGGGGCGGCTAACAAGTTAATTATAAACAATTTATAAATTTGTAAACAATATAATAATAAAACCAATCCATAAAAACACTACAATAAAACCGGCTGGGATAATAAATAAATAAGGGTGGGGAACGATAAAACACCCCCTCCCCCACCCCAAAGGCCTGGGTGAACAGCCAGGTCTTACAGATTCGCTGAAATGTCAAAAGGCTTGGGGCCAGGTGAGCTTCCTCCGGGAGGGAATTCCAGAGGCGCGACCCGGCCACCGAGAATGCCCTCTCCATTGTGGCCCCCCGCTTAACACGGGGGACCTTCAAGAAGGCACCC
>QEPC01006282.1:1761123-1786851 GCA_003113815.1 Sphenodon punctatus
GGGGGGGGGGGGGGGGAGGCTTTTCCCTCCTGCAGGACACTTTGAAAATGACTACAAGTTCTATGAGTCAAACAGCAGATGGGAGCAGAGCAGGGCTGTTTAATTTATTTTATTTATTTATTTCGTTACATTTATTGGCCGCCCCCCTCATGGCCTACGGCATCTCAGGGCGGCTTACAATATGTAAACAACAATAAAAAACACCAAACCCACAGGGTGGGTGCTCGGGAAGGGGAGGGTCCAGATCATGGATCTATCTCCATATTTGAGTGATGCCCTCACCTCGGCTCCCTTCACTTGAGCTCACTATTTCATTGTTTGAAGGTAGGTTCTGGATCCACCGGCCAGATGCATGAATTGGAAAGGGGCCAAATAAAAAACAACCACTGGTTCCCCTCCCACCCCTGCACTAGAGTCCCCCGCCTGAGCTGTGAACAAGCACATTACTTTGCTTTTTCAGTTTAAGCCAGTGGTTCCCAATTTGGATTGGGACCCAAATGGGGTTGCACCATGTCAGCTAGGGGTTACAGTCCTGACCATCATACTTTGCATGACAAGTACTTCCAGGTGGTTTGTCTTGGTTGCTAGTACAATTGATGGTTCAGCCTGGAGCAAAGGAATCATGACAGGAAAGCCTGGCACGGTACTAACTGTGGGCAAGAGCCTCGGTGCAGAGAGGCTTCATGTGGAGAAGCATGTTTTCGGAGGGTTTTTAGGCATGGAAGGGAAGAAGATGCTATGCAGAGAATGGGGTGAGAGACTAAAAGTGTTTAGGACAGGGGTTCGGAATCTCAGCTCCGGGGCTAAATGCAGCCTGGGGCTAGTTTTTATTTGGCCCCTGATCCCTGAATCCAGTTCTTACCTCTAAGCACTGAAAGTGTGAGCTCCAGGAAAAGGCGGAGATGAGGGCCTGCACACAAGGATAAGTGATAGATCCATCATCTGGACCCTTCTTTTCCCGAGTGCACCCCTGGCCCCCAACTTCTAGGTGGCCCTCAGAGATTGCACTAATTTTCAAAGTGGCCCCTTGGAGGGCAGGGTTCCCCCACCTCTGATTTAGGAGATGAAGGGCGGGGAACAAGATGAAAGCAACAAGGGACAGAGCGGCAAAAGGGGATTGAAGCTCCCCTTGGAGCAGGAATAAGGGGGGCAGGAGGCATCTTTGGAATTTTCTAAAAATGCAGTTTGCTTGGCTGACCCTCCATATGGATTCTCCCTCTGTACGGTAATACAAGGGCATCACCATACTGAAACAAGCTTCTGAGCCATGAAGGTCAGTGACTCTTAAGCCTAATCCTTTCAGTGCTGAGGTTGGAGCATTTGTTATGAATTATGGAAATAATGGGTCATCAAAGTTGTGCATTGAAAGGCAATCATCTGGGAGACATAAAAGCCGTCCTGCAACTCCCAGCTTGGAGGCATTATCCTACTGTGAAACAGACACCAACACTATTGACAAAGACGGTAACTCCCTGCAGTTGACACTTGGGGATAGCATTGTTGTGTGGGGTGCTATTTGGTCTAAAGACTGATCTGAGAAACCAAGATGGCCCTTCTCCAGCGGGTTCAACATTATTAAATAATTTTCTAGTAGCAATGAATCCTCTTAAGAAAGGTTCCCATGTGGGTATAACTGGAAGCGAGAGACAGAAATTTCTCTTGGGAAATCCTATGGTATGGCTAAAACATTCTCAGTTACTACGTAATAGGATTTACTGAGAATTAATATCTTTATTCCTCCTCCTCCTCTTTCAGATAAAGTATGTGAAGGAAGAGTTCAAGGAGAATAAAAAGGACTGGATTCTCTTGGTTTGCCTGGGAGCCATGTCAGGGGTTGGACGTCTGGTTTCAGGACGGATTGGCGACTGCATTCCTGGACTGAAAAAGATTTATTTGCAGGTACGCTGTACCTGATCCCACACACCTCCATTCTGTGCATAAATTGGTCTATCATGGGATTTTTTGTCCACGTGAATATCAACACTCAGCACGAGTCATTCAGAGATCTCCTACAGTGTTACAGTGAATTGAACCTCACAATCCTGCTGTGAATTAGCTATGTATTATACCCATTTAATTGAAAGGGGATTTGAGGCACAGCTACTGTGGTCCAGCGAATAGTGTGTTGTATGTGCAAATGGGTGTCCTGAGCTGAAAACCAAGCCATGCTGAATAGCTTTGACAAAGCACTGTCTTGCAGCCTAAGGCTCCTGTCTGTAAAAAGTGGATGCTGGCAATGGGTCTGGCCAGTATAATAAATCCATAAACCACAGATGAGGCTTCATAAACTAGCCTACTTGGTGAATCAAAAGTCATAATCCGTCCTGAACTATGCAGGCCATCAAGCCAGTGTGATTAAAATGCACTAGTTTGGGTGGCCCATGAGTCTGTGGTATGGGCCATTGGCCAGTGCAACATTCAACCACATTTGATAGTCCCAGCTCAATGGATCAGGTACCTGTTCACAGGTGGGTGGACTGGAGATAGTCATCTAGAGTGTTAACGAATGTGATCATGGCCCGCTTAGGCCTGCATAAAACTGCTTTGGCCACCGTCACATTTGTTACGGGCCATCCAGATGTTTGGTCAGGAGTTCCCCCAGACGTGTTGGCAGCTAGCCCGGGCTATGACCCTGGAGGCCTCATGAACGCATGAACATTTGTTCCACGGCCGGATCCAATCCTGACTGGGAAGCAAGAGGCTTCCTGGTCCAGATCAGTTTATGACAGCGGCACTCTGCCATCACCTATGTTAATACCCCATAGCATGAGACCAAACATAAGTAGTGCCATACTGGGTCAGACCAATGTTCCATCAAGCCCAGCATCCTGTCTCCGACAATGGTTGGTTGAAGTACCCAACAGGTCACAATGGGCAATCCATTCACTGTTGTTCCAGCTTCCCAACCCTAAGAGGTTACGTCTGCAAACCTACTTGGCTAATATCCATGAATGGACCTATTCCCCAAGAACTTATCCAATCCCTTCTTAAAACTAGCTACACTACTGGCCTTGACCACTTCCTCTGGCAGTAAATTCCACAAGTTAGTTGTGCGCTGAGTGAAAAAATACTTTTTTTTTTTTTTTTTTTAATCGGTTGCCAGTTAATTCCATGGAGTGTTCCCTTGTTCTAGTACTGTTAGAGACGGTAAATAACGTCTCCCTGTTTACGTAACACCTCTCATGATTTTATGAACTTCTATCATATCCCTTCTCAGTCGTCCAAGCTGAAGAGCCCCAACTTATCAAGCCTCTCTTCATACAGGAGTCGTTCCATACCCTTGATCATTTTTGTTTCCATTCTCTGTACCGTTTTTAATTCTACTAAGTCTTTCTTGAGATGAGGGTGACCAGAACTGCACACACTATTCCAGGGGTGGTCGTTCCATAGATCTATATAGAGGCATTACGATATTTTCAGTTTTATTCTCTATCTCTTTCCGAATGATTCCTAACATTCTGTTTGCTTTTTTTAGTCAAGATTTTGTAGTAGCTGAGCATCAGAACCATGAGTAGAAGCTAGGAGTTCTTATTCCCAATCCTCTAACCACTAGAAAAGATGCTCCCTTTTTGGATTTCATGAATACCCAGCTGAAATCAAGTGATTTTACAACAGATTAATTTAAAAACAACACCACCCTTCCCACAGTTTGTAGTATCTCACCAGATAAAAAGGAAGGATCCCATGGCAACATTGGGTTGAGTGTTGTGGATTATTCTGGTCCTGTATTCCTCCCCTCAGTAAAATCATACCAACTGGGTATGATATGTAGACATCCTAGGAATCCAGTTTACCCCCGTAGTGTGTTCCTGATAGCGAGCTGTTGTCTTTGCTGTATAAAGTGCTAGTGGGTAGTAGATAAGGTGCTAGGCTTTGACCTGGGAGGCCAGGGTTCAAATTCTGTCTGAACCATAACTCACCGAGTGGCCTTGGGCAAGCCACCTATTTCTCAGCCTCAGTTTCCTATCTGTAAAATGAGAATGTATCTTTGTGTTTTCCTATGTTCCCTTCCCCTTTGTCTATCCTAAATTGTAAACACCTTGGTGCAGAGACCTGCCTCTAATCATGATTGTTAAGCATCGGGCACATTGCTAATGCTAGATAAACAATAAGAACATAAGACCAATGGTCCATCGAGCCCAGCATCCTGTCTCCGACAGTGGCCAATGTTGGTCGCTTGGAAGAAGTACCGAACAGGTCACAATGGGGCGATCCATCTTCCTGTTGTTCACTTCCCGCTCCTGACAGTAAGAGGTTACATTCCCCAAAACCTACCCGACTTACAGCTGCTAATGGACCAATCCTCCAGAAATTCGTCCAATCCTTTTTTAAACTCCACTCTACTACTGGCCTTGACCGCCTCTTCTGGCAACAATTCCACAACTGAATTGTGTGTTGAGTGAAAAAATACTTTCATTTATTTTGTCTGCTACATGTTAGTTTTGCGGGGTGTCCTCTACTTCTAGTAGTATTTGAGAGGGTAAATAACCATTTACTTATTCCACACCACTCATGATTTTATAAACTTCTATCATATAATAGAATCATAGAGTTGAAAGGTACATAAGAGGTCATATAGTCCAACCCCCTGCCCAATGCAGGAAATCCACAGCTACAGCATCCCTGACAGATGGCCGTCCAGCCTCTCTTTGAAAACCACCGGTGAAGGAGAGCCCACCACTGCCCTAGGCAATTTGTTCCACTGTTGAACAGCTGTTACCGATAGGCAGTTCTTTCTAATGTTTAACTGAAATCTGCGTTCTTGTCATTTGAGCCCATTATTTCTAGACTTGCCTTCAGGGGCAAGAGAGAATAAGTCTTTGCCATCCTCTCTGTGACAGGCCTTCAGGTACTGGAAGACGGCTATCATCTCTCCCCTTAGTCTTCTCTAGGCTAAACATACCTTCAACCTTTCCTCATAGGCCTTGGTTTCCAGACCACTAACCATCTATGTCCTCCTCTGAACCCATTCCACTTTGTCGATGTCCGTCTTAAAGCGTGGTGCCCGGAACTGGTCACAGTACTCCAGATGAGGTCTGACCAGCACAGAAAAGAGTGGAACTATTAATTCTTGTGACTTCGAAACGATGCTTCTGTTAATGCAGCCTAAAATTGCATTAATCTTTTTTGCAGCTGCATCACACTGCTGACTCATGTTCAGTTTGTGATCAACTACACTCCCTAGATCCTTTTTATATGTATCCCCTCTCAGTTGTCTCTTCTCCAAACTGAAGAGCCCTAACCTATCTAGCCTTTCTTCATAGGGGAGCTGTTCTATACCCTTTATCATTTTTGTTGCCCTTCTCTGTACCTTTTCTATTTCTACTATATCTTTTTTGAGATGTGGTGACCAGAACTGCACACAGTACTCAAGGTGTGATCACACCATAAATTTATATAGTGGCATTATGATATTTTCTGTTTTATTCTCTATCCCCTTATGAATAATTCCTAACATTCTGTTTGCTTTTTTGACCGCTGCTGCACACTGAACTGAGGATTTCAGTGAACTGTCCACAATGGCCGTTTTTAAACGGGCCACCATGGGGGGGGGAGTCCATGTGCAGCCGGTGGAGCGCCACTGCAAGCATCATGCGTGGGGGGGAGGGCGCAGATGGGCGCACACCCACCTCCATGCACAGAGCAACCCCCCTTTTCACCGATTGCTCCATGAGTGGGAGGTAGGTGGAGATTGGTGGAAGTACGTGAGTCATGGGCATGCGCACCCACGCACCTCCGAATTCAAACAGGACGCTCCCACACGTGTCCCATGGGTGGGCATGAGTGGGAGTGTCTCATTTAAAAATGCCAGTGACTCTACGATTCTTTTCCTGAGTGGTAACTCCTAATAGGCTATAGCACTGCCAGACCACTTCTCGCAGTGTAACCTTAAGACTCTCATTTTGGCCTGGGAGAGTCTCGGGGTCAAACCATGAGAGGTGACAACCCTATCTATATATTCTGTTCAATGTTTTGGGATTAAATTCATCTTGGTAGGAGCCAGAGCACTTCCATTGGTTTCAATAGAGTCATTCCTACTAGGTTTGTTACACCACCATTGAATCTGGCCCTTCCAAGATGTGTAATGGATGTCAAGTAGCTCAGAAAGGGGTGGGAGTGGGGCTTGAGTAAAATAACCCTTGCTGCGTATTGTGCTAGCAGAGCAACCAGGGTGGGATCTCGTTCCGTGAAGACTGGGACTTTTTAAAGTCCTTGATTAGGGACTAGAATTTACCGAATCGATTTACTCCCAGCCTTTCATTCTGTAGTCCAAACAGAAGTGTTGAGCCTTGGTTTCAGTCTAAGGACCTGAAGGTGTAAATGTAGAATTTCACAATTCTGGCAAAGATCCTAGAAGATGACAAAAGGTGGCCACGTAGAGAGGTGGTAATTGCACTTTTTTCCTGTCACTGGATGAGGCTCTCTCTCTGTATTGTAGAATGTTATTAACACTTAATGGGTTTGGCTAGCAGCGTGATTTTCCTCTCCATTGGCTGTAAGTAAGCCTTCTGTGTGGTTCTCCTCTTTCTGGGTTAGGGTGTCTCAAATGCACGGCATCAGAGCTTGCTAAACAGTCTTGCTTTGCTGCTGCTATATGGGATGGCAGGACTAATCCTTACAGCATTGAGCAAGCAGCTTAGATGGCATAAGGAATGAGTGTTCTTGGCCCAGGGGAATGGTTTAATGTGACATACCAAGGGGACGGGGGGGGGGCAGCAATTGATGGGTTCAGGTGAGAGCAAATCTTTGAGCAATCAAGCAACTTTAGCCTCACTCTGGGTGTTATCAAACAATGCAATAACACCTCCAACCCCCGGGTGTTTTCATGGTTATCTATTAGATGGTCAGGCTCATGCAACAAGCGGCCACCATTCAGCAAACACCCACTAGCCACGGGGCTGGTTTAGAGAATGCGGAGCCCACTGTGTGGGCTAATACTGGCTAATGTTCACCCACTTGTTGGTGTGCAGTCAATTAAGTTGTGGAGGAGTCGGGGTGTGTTTGGGGATGGGTAGGTGACAAGTTGTAGCTGCTGTTGCTGTGAAAGGAAGTGGGTTGCTGGAAAGCAGTATTAAGTGCTGTGTATCGAGCTTTCAAAGAGAGCTTGGAGACAAGGTGCTCAGGCCACACGTCCATTCTTAATTATATGGAGAAACGCTGTTACACAAAATGGCCTCTGCCTCAAGCTCCTCTTGTGAGTTCTGTATGATGTAATCTTAAAGAGACAGTATTACAATATACTACACTTCCCCTCTTCAAGCCTTTAAGGGGCAGACAAACAAACAGGCAACTACGAAGCTATATTTCAAGCACTGGCAACACAAATGGTCACAATGCTAAACCAACATCATTGATGAGGACCACAGGACTGTTGTCAATCATATGGGTCAGACGTTCCTAGCACATGACCCCATAGAGCACAGTCTTTACCATTGACTCAGTCTACTTCCCTTGGTAACTCCTGCATGAAAATGTTGTACAGATCTCGGTAACGTGCAGGTATGCGTACTTGGCATCCACTCCTGGTGAATGTGCCTTCTGATGCTTCTGCTGCCCCTTGCATATCAGACTTGATGCTGGCGCAAGTGGCTGACTGTCTGGTACAGATACCGACTGTTGTTCCTGTGGTTCTTCTGATGTGGGTGTCTGTTCCGTAACTGTTACTGATTTCAGTGTCAGGTCTTAGATGCCGCCTGTTGTGTCTATATTTCTCTCTCTTCCTCCTCCTCAGACACTTTAGCAGCTGAGGAAGTTCAGTGCCCTCTTTTGTAAGCCCTGGATGGTCATTTCAAGGCAGAGAGGGGTGGGGAAATCCTGCAACGAGAGACATTTTTCTCTCTCTTGATATGAATGTGATTCTGACCCGGTGGGTACTACCATGGCTGGTTGCCATGATCCGTCTCCATGCAGACCAAGCTGCCTGGGGGAAGCACAGATAGAGGCTTGGCTGTTCGGTCATAATAGTTCTTTTATCGTTGCTGCAGCTGCACTAATCTGCTGTGGGGCCCCTGAGGGATGTTTGGCGGTAGGGGCTGATGTGAAGATGGACGGGTCGTTTTATACCTACTTGTACGTAGGGTCGGGGCTGGCTTGGGTGCAAATTGATCGGCAAATCAGCTTGACCTGGATTTGTGCTTGGGAGCTCTCTCTCGCTGCAGGATTTCCCCCTCTCTCTCTGCCTTGAAATGACTGTCCAGGGCTCACAAGAGAGGGCGCTGAACTTCCTCAGCTGCTAAAGTGTTGGAGGAGGAGGAGGAAGCGCTTGGCTTTCCCACCCCCCTGCTGTGTCTTAGGACTTTCCTCGTCCCCTCTCCAACCCTGTTTGTTAGGCTCGGCCGTCACAGAAAGTGTGTGGAACACTCACACTCAGAGCAGGGGCTGTGATGTTTGTTAACACCCTTAATGTGGTGTGTACCTGCCCTCAAGGGGGGGTGGAAACGGTTGAGCACTTTCTGTTATCCTGCCCTTATTATAACGATCTTAGGGTAGCTTGGCTCCAATCGCTTTTTGGCGATGTGTTGGACACAGAGCCAGGCCAAGGGTATAGGGGTCTCCTTTCCCTGTCAAAAGAAGAGGATGTTGTGGCCCTTGCAACTTACTTATGGCTGACTTCCCAAAAACGAAAAGAGGTGAAAAACGAACTGTAAGGGGAACCCTGTCTGTCTGTTCTTGTTAGGTTTTTCCCCAATTGCAGGATGGTAATGGAACCGAGACTGTGCTATTTTAAGTTGTAGATTGTATACGTTTGTTTTATTACTTATTTATGTTTATATTTTGTAATGTGTGGTTTGACTGGAAAGCTATAGTGAAAGCTGATGCCTAAATAAATAAATAAATAAATAAAAATAATGTGGTGTCAGGTAGGAAGTCAGCTGTTTACTGACTGTGCTTACATGGATAAGTTGTCTGGTTCGGTCAAGCTAAATGTAGCTCTGTAGAGCACGCTTAGGAGTTGTGGATGCGTTACATGTCTCAAACGTGCCTTGCCTTCAAAGGAAACTCTCGTTACAGAATGGGTGCCTAATTTGTCTTCTAGAATACCTGCAGGCCTCTGGCTTGAAGGTGTCTACGTGTACCATCATCCAAGCATCTCAAGGATCTAACTGTATATACGAGGGGTGGGGAATCCCAGGCTTGGGGGCCAGATGTGGCCCATGGTTAGTTTTTTATTTGGCCCCTTTCAAGTGCCTGGATCTGGCCCCTGGTTCTAGTTCCTACCCTCAAGCACTGAAGAGCTAGTTCATGAGAAGGAAGCAGAGCTGAGGGCATGCACACAAGGATAGATCCATGGCCCAGATCCATGATCTCTGGACCCTGCTCTTTCTGAGCATGCCCCTTAAGTACACCCTGCTCCAACTTCTCTGCAACCCTCAGAACCTGTACTCATTTTCAGAGTGGCCCCAGCAAGGGAAAAAGTAGTTCACACCAGAAATATATACTCAAATAAGCCTCCCGAAGCTTCTGTGACATAGTGAATTAAGAATCCTTCATGATAGCATCCTCAGTTGCCTCAATAACACCAATATTTTGCCTCCTCAGGTTGCCTCCTTTATGCTTTTGGGCCTCATGTGCATGATGATCCCACAATGCCAAGCATTTTGGGGAGTCATTGTCGTCTGCCTCTTTCTTGGACTTTGTGATGGATTCTTCATAACTATCATGGCCCCCATTGCCTTTGAGCTGGTTGGGCCAATGCAAGCTTCTCAAGCCATTGGCTATCTCCTGGGACTTATGGCCATTCCAATGACTGCTGGCCCACCAATAGCAGGTCAGTAAAGCCAATGGGCTGTAGGACACTGGTGTTTTGTTATGAGAGTTCGTTTATGTCTCATTGGAAAAGGGTGGTGTCAGGGAATGATCTCTCTTGCTGAAGGGGGTGAACATGCTTCATATCCACCTTGTGGTTGAAGTATATTTCTTAAAATAGCCTCATTTCCATTACTGGCTTGCCACCACTTTGTATTCCTGGCAGTTAGGTATCGGGGGGGGAAATTATCAGGTAAGAATGATCCATTTTTAATGTGACAATGATTTGAGTGAAGCCGAGAACCTAAAAAGTAGATTAGTAACAATTGCCTGTAGCTACTAGATAATACTCCCTAGAAGCATCATGTCATCAGCCAAAACCTGGGAAAAAGCTATGAACGGTCATCCAGAGTACGCTTGCTAGATGACTCTTGAATAAATGGCTTACTCAACTGTGGATTGCGACCCTAGAATTAATTCCTTAGATACCATGTGAAATTGAGAGCCCGATCTCACACAAACTTCAATGAGTTTTTGGCTAAGTAAGGCCCGTGGGATCAGATCCTGAATGTTTGAGCTAAAGAACCTAGATTCAAAGCTAGGGTTTAGACACTTTGGGAGCAATCCAATGGCTGCGTACGCCTCCCGCTGGTGCAGCGCTCTGGCCAGAACGTGCACGCTCAGGTACGCATGCGTGTCGTGCACACACGTGCAGCTAAGCACATACGTTCTGGCTGTGCGCCATGTGTAGGGGTCGGTGTACGTGGGCGGTTGGATTGCCCCCTAAAGCTTTGATCTTGCAAAGATTTTCACATAGATGGTCCCATTTTGCCTAAAAAAATCAACCGAACTATGCGTGTGTTTAACTTTAAGCACAGTCGATTGGGACTACTTAAGAGATTAAATTTAAGCATGTTAGTCTTTCACAGATCAGGGCCTTGAGCAAGAACATGGAAGGGCAGTTGCACTAGCAGAGATTTTAATTTTTTTAAAAAAAAAATAAGTCATGTTAATCCTTCTGCTTTAGGGTATAATATAAACTGATCCCTTGATGAAGGAGGGGGGAGGAAATCTGACTATTGCAGAATATCTTGCATTCCAGTACTCTTCCAATCTGCATTGGTCCCTGTTTCTGCTTATCAGCTCTCACGCAGGAAATAGGCCCATCAGCTTCTTTCTAAGAGGTTTTCAACAGTCCTAGCATAATGAGGAGAATAAATTTCACCCATCTCAGAAATGTCTGCAGAGTTATGACTGGGTTTTGAAGGATTAGCTTTTAAAGGGCAAATGTCAGCCATTGTTAGCTTCCTCGCCACTCACAAAACTGTGCTTCAGCAAAGCCAGCTTTCCATAGAATGAAAGGAAAGAACAAATCTATTGCCCTTGCATGGAAATAACGTGCTCTCTTCCCGATATCTTCGCTTGTCAGTTGCTTCTTGATGATTTAATTTCTGATTCTGCTGCAGATCTCGGATTCTGGACTTCTGAATTTAGTAATAATCATCCGTGATCTTGATTCTTAATGTTCTAGCTAGTGAGAACATTTAACTAGAATAAAAAGCTTTTAAAAACAGGGGGAAAGAACCCCTTTCCAGGTCAACATTGGGTGATTTCAGACGTTACGGGGCCCATTGGCCCCGTACCGAAATCAACCCATTCGTTCCCCGCCGGGGTCACCCCGTCACGCCATATCAGACGTGCCGGGGGGATCCCGGCGGGGAATCCAGGAGGGGGCGGGGCCGCGTCGCGTGGCGCAGCGTGCGGCCGCACGGCCCCGCCCCCTCCACGCACCCCGCCGCCCGCCCTCCGAGGAAACGGGTGGGCGGCGGGGCCAATGCGGCCGCCGCGGCCGGCCGAATGTGCCACGGCCCGGGATCCCGCCGGTGATCCCGGGCCGTGGCGAGCGGCCACATGTTACTTTTTTTTGGTCCCCGCCGGGGGTCCGTTTGACCATGCTTCCCAGGACATTACCCCGGCTAGCCCGGTCAAATTGACCCCTTGTGCAGATTGACCGTGGCGAACATCTGGCGGCCGCCAAACAGACGTTCGAGACACAGTGACCACAGGTGGGTATTCACCGTGGTTCACTGTGATCTCGTAACGTCTGAAAATACCCAGAGTTTACATGGCGTGCTGTATTACCAAGTTATTCTTGATAAAGAGATTTACGAAACGAGTCAATAACCCCGGAACTCATTGAGACTGGTTTAATTTCTGAGACTGACTGTATTTCTACATGCAGGAGGATTGGTGCATTGAGATTGTTATCACGATGAAGTACTTATCTGTATATGCCCAGTGATTACATGGTACAGTGGCAAGTTTGCCTGGGGACTCTTACGTTACAGACCTTCTAGTCACATGTGTGTAAAGATATGGCTACACTGTATCACATGCTGTTAAAGAAATTTAAGACTGATTCCATTTCTGTATATAGGATTGATGTATTGAGACCGTCATTATGATGAAGTACTCATCTCATACATATGTCTAATATAGAGTAGTTAATACAGTGGCAAGATTCTTGCCTGGAGATTTCAGTTCATAGAGGTTCTATTTCTATTGTAAGTAGGTATGTTTTATTAATATTTTCTATTTCCATGTTATGATTGTTCCAGTATATTTATGAATTATTCAATAAGTTGTTTGTTATATATTGCTTTGATTTGGTGCCATTAACAGAGGCGATTTTTTCCTCCTTGCTATAGTTGGTCCAGTTAGCCCAGTGGCACATTCCTGACCATCTATACAGGGTCTAATCCCAGAGTGTAAGGGATTTGCTGATGGGTGCAGGTTTAAGACTTAAGGGGGCACATACACAAAAGGGGGCACGTACACATTCCTAATTCCATCTATACAGGTTCTAATCCCACCTAGGGAAGCACATTATTACTATTATTATTTGTATTGATTTTTGTATATTGATTTATATCATTGACATTCATTCATGTAGGAACATACTTTTTACAAATATTTATTAGTGTGGTTTTTCTAGCCTTTGGTGTTTATCACCCTCTGTACAGTCTCAAAGTTAGACAATGAGCTATTTTAAATTGCAGGTAGGTATTTACTGCCGCCCTGAATCTGCTGAGAAGGGCGGGATAAAAATGTAAAAAATAAAATCAATAAATTACAGTTATTCGTGCATGGGTGAAAACAGATGTGACATGAGTCCGCTGTGGCCCACCTGGGCTGGGGAACCACCCACATGTCTGTTCCCTAGCCGCCAGATGTTAGCCTGGGTGGGCAGCTAACCCAGAATGCATTCCCTGGATGATCCTGGGCTCAGAGCTGCCCATGTAGGCCACAGCGAGCCACTGTCTCTGTTTGGGCCTGCCATGGCTGGGCACCATGGCTGGTTGTCATGAGCTACATCACCAAATCCCTTATAATCTGGGAGAGAGCCAGAGGGAATGTTACCGTCTGAGTCTCTTCCAGGAAAGAAGCAAGCTTAAATAAGTCATCCAACCTGCTGAAACAATTACCCACTTTTTATTTAATTAATTTTATTTATTTATTTTTCAGGATACCTCCATGATTATTTTGGGAATTACCACCTCGCCTTCTACTTTGCTGGAATTCCCCCGATTGTTGGGGGGTTAGTTCTGGCTGTTGTTCCTCTGATCCATCAAAGAATGCTCAAGAAACAGCGACTGGATTCCAGGAAAGGCAAGATGTTGGTTTCAGAGACGGTGATGAATGGGGAGCTGCTTCCAGGCTCCCCTACCACTGAGGCACACATGTAAAGCCATTCCTCCAACCCCAGTGTGCGAGCACACACACCCCCGTCACCACCAGCATCCCTTGACTGAGCACAGCCCTTCTTCTGAAAGGAATCCAGCCTCTCTGATTGCTGACGCACTGCACCATGTACCTAAATTGATTACTTTCCTACTCAATGCTTTTTTAACCCGTCGGGCCATTTTCAAGGACATCTCTATTTCATGCTGAATTTTTCTCCAGCTGTTTCCTTAAGAGAATTCTCACTACGATTCTAAGCTATGATTTTCTATTCGGCCCAGCAGCAGTTTGTGGCTTATCAATGCCTTTAAAACAGGTGTTAGTTGAGACCTGTCGACGTTTCTGATTTTTATTTTTTTTTAGTCGCTAGTTTGCCCCATTGTAGAAATGGGTGCTTGGAAGTTTTGCCTTGAAGGGGAGACTCTGCTACAGCCCAATCTTTGAGGTTTCATGATAATTGCTCGTGACAGTAAAAACTACAATGGGGTTAAACTTCATATTGTATTGTAAAATAGTTCCATCCCCTTCACCTCACCGGCCCTCCCAAAATCTGCCTCTGGAGCTATCAGTATGTTTTTCTTGACCGCTGCATAGCCTGGCATGGAGATTGCCACCAAACTTCGGGACCTACCATTATCTCCTCCATATCTCGTGTAACAATGGGTGTCAAAAGTGAGACCAGCCTTTCACTGTCTTACCTTATACCTCAACTGAGTGTGGGCACTGTTCTTAGATTAACCTGTTGGCTACATCAGATATGTGTTCCACCGGTCTCCATTATTCGGGTGGGTGGGCTGTTTTGCAGAGGAAAAATGAGACCCTGACCGTTTGCTGTGATTCCCAATGTGGCTCTCGCTCACTAGCTTCTCTGTATTACACAGAACACCAGCTACGTGCTCTAAAGTACTGAGAAGAGCAGCCATGAGGGAAAGAAAGTAAAAAAGCAATGTTTGCCTTTGGGTAGTTAACGCTGCGAGACAGTCTTACTCATCTGAAAGACACGGGGGCTGATCTATTGGATAGTCAGCTCAGTAAAATCTCTGTCATTCACGTAATTTCCCTTCACCTATAGGCTTCCATGCCCCCAGCGGGAAATGTAACCAAGAGGACAGCTAGGTGAGAGGGCTAAACTCTAAAGCAGAGGTGGGGAACCTTTCCCCTCCCAGGGGCCACTTTGAAAATGTAGTACAAGTTCCAAAGGCCACACAGAAGTTCGGGACAGGGATGCTTAAAGGGGGCACGTGGAAAGGAGTCTCTAGCTCATGGATCTATGCTGTGTATCTTTCCCCTCTCATCTTGGCTTCCTTCCCCTGAGTTCAGTCTTTCAGTGCTTAGGGATAGGAACTGGCTCCAGGGGGGCAGATTCAGGAACTGGAAAGGAGCCACATAAAATCTAGCTGCAGGTCACATTGGGTCTCCAGGCCTGAGGTTCCCCACGCCTGCTCTAGAGATTTAAATAGGGTGCATGTTACTTAGCATCATCCAAGCCCCTGGGGAGAACAATCAGGCGGAGCATAGTCCTGATGTTTACACAAGCCAGCTTTGACCCAAAAGTCATTCAAGTTGCTTAACTCATCCTTTTAGTGTGTCATTTCTCGTGCCTAAATATAAATAAGCAGTCTGGGTTTCACTCAGAGGTTGGCCATATAGTATGTCACACACTTTATTCTTTGGGGCCATTTTTAACTCTTCATCCCACCCCTCTTGTCACATACAGCTCTACTCCCCCCAAAAATGCCTCACAAAGCATGTCCTCGCCTTCTGCACCCGTTATTACTACCAGTAATGTGGAATCCCATTTATTATATGCAAGGAATATATTTTTAGTTTTTAAACAGAAATTGAATTGAAAAAAAATGAAAAACAAGGAGTTATTGTGGTATCACATGATGACTTGAACAATGACCCCTTCCTCCTCCCCTTTCTTGTTTGATGTACTTTATGGCCAGCCCTATTTCTTGCCCTACATGGAGGCTTTCAAGGAATGCTGTCAGCTTAGAGGGTGGCACACATTCCAGCAAATGCAAGTGAACTCTCACCTGCCCTTGAGTGGGATTCATTCCTAATCAATGAGTCAGTATTACAGAAGCTGCACGAGGCAGCAAGGTATTTTGAAAATATGTTCCTATTTTCTTTTCTCTCAAAAAAAAAAAAAGCATGCTGAGCTTTTTCCTGGGGTATAAGTCTGGCAACAGGCCTGGGTGAAGGCTTGCTGCTTATGCAGGTGGCATTTAATGTAAAACCCAAAGAGGGATTTCCATTGTGAGAGAGATGGGGGTTCCCCATTATAACAACGATGCAATTTTTTAACTTGCTTTTCTGCCCCTCTTTCTGAGCGGGTCTGTGCTTGGCTGCAGGGATAGTAACATCAAGTAGCCACATGGTAATTGCAATCCAGAATCAGATGCTGCCTACTACCCTACTCTGAGCTAGCAGAGATGCCTGAGAGAACATGCTGCCAATCAAAAATAAAATAAAATGGGAGCAGAATCACAGCATGAAATGAAAGGAAAACCAACCCTGCACATGCGCTAGCTATGACCATGGGGCAGGTGTAAATGCTGTGTAGGAAATTCCCCATCGCTCATTTCCCTACACTTATAAAACCAACGATCTGGGCATAGCTAGGTTGGACTGGGTCCTGGTGCAGGCAAGAGGTCCTTTTTTTACTTAAAAAAATTAACTGACATAATTTATAATAAAATTTTAACTCATGGCTATTCAAAGAACCAGCTCTTTTTTGTTTTTGTTGTGAATAGAGAGGCTAATAGTCTGAAGCAAAGCGAAGGGCCATAGACGGCCCTGGGCCATAGACTATCCCCAGTCCGTGTCTGTGACTTTTGCTAAGAGCGGTGGGAGTCAGGTTATGGAACAAGGCTGGAACATGCCTCTTTTTGTTTACCTAGACCACCCGTTGGTGCAAGTCTGGTGTTCTGAGCTTTTTGTAAATTTCAGTGCCTATAATGCCCAGTGAACGAAATGGTATTTTTTCAGATGTGTGACTTTTTCTTGCTTCCAAAGATGTACTCTTTTTATCCCTCTTTTCTTACCATAATCAGATTCATCTATAATAGAATAGGAAGTAAATTTTCTAAACCAATTTCCTAGTTTGCAGTCTCTGTACCATGAAATGGGAGTAAACAGTGACCTAGGTCATGTAGGAGAGCCTCGGGGAAAATACATGCCATGCATAGAGATTTCTTACATTCGCCATGCTTCGTATCCATGCCTGGTATGGACCGGTTTGTGATGCACTTAGATTGATTAGTGCAAACAGTCCCGATGTTAAATGATAGCTTGGCATCCTCAAGAACGTCAGTGAACTCTGCATTAACCAGTCCGTTCCCTCCAGCATGGAAGGGGCGTATCCTGGCAAAACATAGACTTAAGTGTTTGCCTAAAATTAAAGAGAGAGGATTGGGCTAACTAATGTATATTAGTTAACCCTGACCTCAGTGTATCTTCCTATTCTGGACAGACCTTTATTCTACAGTTTTGGAACTGGTGTTGTTTGGTAGTTTAGCATGTAGGCTGTCGGTATTGGGAGAATTGGACTTGAAACCTGGACCCAAAGGGTAGCGTTGGGCAAGCCAGTCTCCTCTGCCTTGGGTTGAACGGTTGTGGTTAAGCACAAGCTGGCGTCACTATAGTCCCTTCTTGTGCAATGCACTTTCACACGGTCATCTTCAAGTCTGAGGGACCAACAACAATTGAACAGTTTGGGGGACAAGGTCTGCTTGGCCAAGGAGAGGATTTGATTTGATATATTAGTGCAATCACCTCTTATCCACACAATGAATCTAGAATTCTGCTCTCCGTACATACAGAGACAAAAAAATACAAAAACAGCATGATTGAAAGGAGAATTTCCTCCTAACTTATAAAAAGAAGCTCTTCAGCTGTAGCTTATTAAAGTATGCAGCTAAGCAAAGCAATGAGACAGAGCAGGCAGGTTGCAGGAATTACTGTGCATCATAGGTGCATTCTGAGACACATGGCTGAAGATTTGTTGCACAAGATTGCATCTCCCTCTGTGCCCAGCCTGGAGAGCATCGGTGAGGCACTTACCGCAAGCTGCAAATATGTAAATCTGCAACCTCAACCTTTGGTGGCGGTCGCATGATCTCGTGGCCAGCCCATTAATTCATTCAGTGCCTGATTTTGTAGCCATTATGGTTCACTACTGTGAAGCTATCATCATGAGAAGCAAATTTTCCAATCAAAGCAAAATGTATTAGGACAGATGGCCAGTGATTCTTCCCAGTGCAGCTGTCAAGGGCTTAACATGCTGACAAGCCCCATTAAAAGCTGGATCCTGGGATACCTCCCAAGGAAAACAAACCGACCAACCAATCCTTTTGGAGTTCAGACTTGCTGATGTAAGAATTACAGATTCAGGTCCTCACTGGGAGCTGGAGTAGAGTATGACTTGGATATGTTACTCAAAGTGAAATAAAACTCTACTCCCAGCTAAATAAGGCCTGATCTTTGCCTGTTTGCTGCTTTGCATATGGCACAATGAGATTACATGCGGGATGCTTTTCGTTTTTTTTAATCTTCTCTTTGAGAGAAGAAAAAGCAACACATCTTGCCATTAACTTTCTAACAGGGAGCTAGGCTATTCTACACCTGCTTGCAGTATATTCGTTTACTTGTGACATTTCTGCAGGGTTGAGGGTTAGTAGTATTACTATTAACTACGGCTGAAACAAGATCTTGGTCGCATCAAGAACCCCATGATTATCTGTAATGTCTCACTCAACATTTCATTTCTTGATTTACCAATAATTTGCTTACTGGGTTCCCATTTACCCCTTTGCTGTGTATCGCTTTGCCATCAATTTCAAATCCCGAGAGGTAATACCAACAACATACCACATTTCTTCGGTCTCTCCGCACTCCATTTTGCCTTGTACTTCCTTGTCACTCAGGGTCTGGTATGCAGATTGCTTTACAAACCTGCAATCCACTTGTAGATTGGTATGTACTGGGATGGGGGCACTGGGTTGGGGCAGGTAGGGGAGGGCGCGCGGGAGGCTATATGCCCAGTGATTGGCTCAGACATACGGAAACAATGGACAAAAACCCCAAAGTAAAATGGTACCCTCGGCAATACAGGAAAGCGGTGAATGAACAGAAAGTTGGTAAAATGGGATAGTATCTTGTGGTACTGCAAGAATTGAGAAATCAATCCCGGTTCCCGAGATGGTGAAATTATTCCTGGGTAAAAATATTGCTGCTCATTTCAGTCCTAGTATTAACCTTTTGAGTATTATGCAAAAGTGCACAGTCTGCAGCTAATGACATGATTTTCTGTTTCACAGATTAAGAGCATGTTGAAATCAAAGACTGGATGTCACCATACCATAAGCAGTGAATCAGGAGAGCTGCAGGCAAATCCCTCGATTCCTCGGTTGCCATACATCAAATGAGGATGTGTCATTGCCCTGCTGCAGCTCAGGCTCCATTTAGAATTTTCATTCTGAATCTAAACTCTTCCCTCCAGGTTTAAAAAATTAGCCTTTTTAAAATAAATAATTAATAATAATAATAATAATAATCCTGCTCATACTCCAAGATTTAGATCCCTATTACTTTGGGAGAAAAACATGATCAATCAGCAGACACTAGGATAGGAATAAAACTTGCATTTTTGTTTTGTCTTTTAAGATCTGCTTGTTTTTAGGAAAGGGGGGGAGGTGGAATTGGTAGTTTAATACTTTCAAGCACCTTGTCTCTTTTTGGTAATCGCTGAGCTCATAATTCCAAAGCTGCTGGGTCAGGGATGCCAACTGGAAAATTTTACATTAATGACCATCACAATTATTATTTTACTGGCAGCAGCGTAAAACAACAGTATTGTGCTGCTAATCATGAATTGGTTTGCCAGCTGGAATGCAAACCCAGCAGATTTTACTTGCCATCAGTAATCTGGCAGCTCTGTGCTTGGGTAGTTACTGGATCTTTTTTTAAAAACCATTAATGTATCTTGAATAAAGCTGGGGTTTTATCATAAAAGAAAATGGGCATGTGAGATTGGGCCTTTATATGCATCCAGTAACTCCTTTCCATATTTTTATTTTATTCTTTACCCTAAATGCATATGGCCAGCTTCGTCAGTCAATATTCTGAAAATTCCCTCGAGTTCAGGTGTTCTCAAACTGTGGGTCAGGCCTCCGGGGGGGGGTCACATCATACTTTGTAAGTCTTTGTTGTTGCTTGGGGTTGTGGGAGTATAATTAAGTCAAATGTGATCATTGCTCTGCAAAAAGTTGTCCCATTGTGGGACCCATACAAAACCCTAGATGATTATTAAGTTCCCAGATTAAAAGCTTAAATTCATGTGGCGTCATTCACAGGCATTTGGCTTTGCAATTATTTTCTTCTTCAATACATTAGGGGCTAAAATGCAAACTTATGTGTATTGGCTCAAGTTAGATCCCTTTCTATATCAGAGATAGTAAAAGCATGAACTCAGCAGAAGAGTCCAAATAAAATACATACAAAAATCTACATTGAAAAAGCCAAACATTTGCTCTCTTACAGCTGTCTCAAAACTTTTGGTAAAAATTACATTTTTATTTATTTATAATCTTTTAATTTATTTATTATTTTTAAAAGGCTAATTTTATAAACTTGGAGGGAAGAGTTTGAAAAAATTACAGTTTAGATTCAGAATGAAAATTGCAAACAGAGCCTGAACTGCAGCACAGCTCTGACACATCCTCATTTGATGTATGATAACAGAGGAGCACAGAACTGAAAAGTTCAGTACTGTGCTCATCACAAAATGTTTCATACAATTTCATTGACCCTTTGAAACTTGTTGAACTTGCACAAATTTTTTGAAATCTATCAACATTTCATTTTTGACACTGTCAATCAACATGTAAACTAGAATCTTTTGTGGTGGGAAATGATCCTGAAATTTCAATAGGGATTTTTGAGGGGTTTTTACAATAATAAGATTTCAGTTTTTGATCTGCCCTACTCTAGGTTCACCTAGTGTTGTTACAGTTGTAACAAGGTAGTTCTGAAGACAAGAGACCTCTCCATTTACGAGAGCAGAATCTTACCCTGCTTGCATCAGAGCCAAACTGAAATGAAATTGAGGTACCATTTTCCTTAATGAACTTTCAAATTTGATTTTTATTCAGTCACACAAATTGTTTAATTAAATTTGATTCTTAACATCAAAGTTCAAGTTTAGTTTGATACTCAAAATTAGTTTAATTTGATATTGAAAATCATTAAAATTCACTTGTCTAACAAGTTAACCTACCCTGAACCATACAAACATGACAACTAACATGATTAACCAGTTATAAGTTATTGAATTACAAATGCACAATTAGTTTCCCCAATAATTCCATAGAACTGAGAGTTTCCATCTGTGAAGTTTGAAAAAAAAAAAAAAATAAAAAAATTAAAAAAAAAAAATTAAAAAATTAAAAAAAAATTACAGTCATTCGTGCTTTACAGAGGCCCTGCTTACCCTTCGGTATTTGGGACCAAATTCTGTCCTGAGAATGGCTGTTCTCCACTTGCTTAGCAAGTGGTTCCACTTTTCTCCCTTACGTGCCTTAAAATAACTTTATTATTAAAATAGGCCAAAGCCAAAAAAACTGAACTTCGAAGAGGTCTTGAGCCAGGCCAGAATTTCATGCACAGCACTAACCTCTCCAGTGCACCAAGCCATAGTCAAAGATCAGTGCTGTAATTGTTTGCCTTAGTATTTGATTCTCAGCTTTCTTAGTTTTCACTGGGATGGAGTTCCCTTTCCTCATCCAATTTGCAACAGAGAACAGAATGGGTTTAAAGAACAAGAGCCCTAAAGATATTCCCCATACAGAGTACTCCCAACTTCCTTGTCTTCCCATCATCAGTCCACTAGAACATCTAGCTGATGCGACACCCAGTATATATCCATAGCAACTAAACACTTTTCAGAAACATCATATACTGTAGTCTTAGGACAAACTCTTTTACAACAACAGCTGCCCTTTCAGACTTCAGAAATATGCATTACAGAAGTCCTCTTTACTGGGTGATAGCAGTTTCAAGGTTGACATACCCCAAAGCATTCTATTGCCTATCTGATTCTGTTGTTTAATATCTAGTAAAACTGTATCTCATAGCTCAGGCAAGCCAGCAAATCAGAAAAACGCCAATGTGACCAACTAAACCATGCTAGGCAATTTGACAAATTTGGTCCCTTACTCTGCAAGGAAGCCCACTCAGAGCTTGCATGCAGCCAAATGCCCTTTATAGTGAAGTGAAATGGTAGTCTCGGATGGTTCCAGTGCACTGACATCGGTCTCCCTGTCAGTAAAATCATTTCTCCCACTAGAGAATCTTGCTGTAGTTTAACTAGCTGATGAGATCTAAGAAACGAAGACTTGGTTTGCCTCTAGGAGTGATTTTTGCATATTCCCATCCTAGCATGTCTCCAAGAATAGAGACATTAATCACCGGATTTGTGTTCCATGTATCAGCACCAGAGCTAAAATGAGTACCCGCATAAATGAGTATACCTGTCAAAATAGCAGTCACCAACCTGCCATCGAATCCTAATCGATACCCAATTTACTGCTCGAAAGGCTACCCGATGTAGGGAATTACATTTTTGTCCTGATTGTCCAGCTTCCTGTCCCAGTTTCTGCCCCAATATACCATTGTATCAATCAATAAAGCAGTAACTTGGTAACTGTAATACCTGGTATTTGGGGGCCGACTCAGTATTTGGGTACCGATTAGGCACCCAATACACAAATCAAAAATGCAGGCATTACCCGCAGGTAGGAAACACGCTACCTGTTTCAACACTAATCAGCGCCACTGTCCCAAAGATGGTCTCAATCCGAGTTGGTGCCATAACTCCCTGGAGGTATCTCTGCTGAGAGACTGTAAGCATCTCCACTGCCTTGCACTATGTGGACTCGCTCACACTGGTGACAGGTGGGCATGGAACACCACTGGTTTTCGTTTGATAACATTTCTCCCTGGTTTACATGGTCCTGTAAGATACAAGACAACGGCAAATCAGTCCTCCCAGTGACTACAGTTCTAATGACCTTGGGATCACCTTTGCACTTTATCAGCATGCTCCTGCATTGTCTGTCTCATTTTTGTAAACAACATTGAACTTATCACTGAGAAGTACTCTCGGTATCCAAACAGCTCGAACATGGCGACCCTCTCCACACTGTGCCCTTTAATGTTAGTTATTTTGCAGCCTGATGGTCAGGCTTGCAACTCTCAAGTTGTCTGTGAAATAAATGTTTTGGTTTTTTAAAAATAAATAAGTGAAAAGGCACTCTCTGCTCCTTATCATTCAGTAACCTGATAGCGGCCTGCCAACTCTGTGCATGTGTTACCCATATAGCCATTTCCAACTCAAAATGCTTATGTCTCCAAAGTTGCACATCTACTGTTGGCCAAAACAAAAAGCACCTGCTCCTTCTGCATTTGTCCTCACTTTGGCCTGCTCTTGAAGGGCATTTGTAAGCAGAGAGTGTTCTGTGTACATGAACTAGTCTAATTCCTTGTCAAACTTGTGGCACGCATCCCAAGAAATAATTTAAAGTTTCTTTTGTGTGTTTTTGAAATTTCTTTTGAACTTTGACTTTTATATATCTCGAGGTTTGTTTTTTTTTTCCCTTGTTCCTTTTAAAAATGTCCCTTCCAAAGTTGCTCATTTTAGCTACTTTCAACTCTGATTGCTAAGACAATCATCAATGTAAAATGTTAAACGTATTGTTAGTCTCTCTTTGCATTTAATAAGGAATGAAACTTTTTGTACAGTTTCTTTTGTAGTAGATGTTGTGCAGAACAGTTTATTTACTGGCGCCAGATTTCAGCTTACATTCCGATACACTTTTGTTTGCTGTGATCACAACCAGACAGACTTCAGACTTTTCTTTTGGTAAGGTTTCCAGCATCCCTCAGAATCCAACCATGAACTTTTGTCCCTGAAGTGAATTTTTCTTTCCACTCAAAGATATTGTTGGTTTTCATCATATGGAGGTGTTTTGGCTCTTGAACACATCAAATCAAGTTGTTTTAGAAAAGAACAATTCTTCTCGGAGGCCTGTACTTTCTCAGTATATCCTATTTCATCAAATCCTGACTTACATCCAGCAGAACTCACTTGGTAGGGAAAAGTTTTTGTGGGAGATGTTGGACTATTTTGAATTGATATTTTGTTTTCTCCATGAAATCTGAGGGTGGGGAGAAGGGGACAGTAAGCATGATCTTTGAAACCCAACCATCTGACAGGTGACTCTGCCAATACAAGAGGCTGAAGCCCTAGTTAGGTGTGAGCTATAGGGGGCACATGAAACCAGAATTTTAAGATTGGATCTCTGAGTCCACTGGGTGTCGTATTAAATGGACACAGACACAGTATTCCATAGCAATGGGTAAAAGCTAATGTGCAGCCGCCACTGTGGCTACACATCAGGAGGTGAGATGACCACCCCCGGCTGGGTCAGTGGATGGAATCAAACATTCTCCCAGCTGACCCAGCAGGAGAGGGGAGAAGTGATGTGTAGCCAGCTGGCTTTGCCCCCTGTGCTGCAGCTGGCGCCCCACCATAACAGACAGCCATACCTGGCTGCCATGGGGAAACACGCCCCCCCCCCCCCCATGCTAGGCCAGGCGGGCACAAAAACAAGCCATGCCCACCTGTTCTGGCCCACTTGGGCAGCTCGCAAGTCTGGACCGTGGGCCCAGTTCCTTCCAGGCCCACGTTTCCATCCCTGCCACCTACCCCACCAGGGTCTGAACCGGGCCCACATCTGGCAAACCCAGAACAGATGTGCAGGTTCGGCGTGGGCCAGAGTGGTCCGAACTAGGTCAGCGTCACGTCTGGTCACACCCAATGATCCTCACTCTTCATTTTACAATTGGTTTTAGAATCCTCGTTTTTAAAAAAATAACTTGGCTTGTTTGTAGACAGGAATGTCTTTTGAGAGAGTGACATAATAATGACAGAAGATCCTTTAGCCTCCCCTGTGCTGCAAACTGAAATTAATAGCTTTTAATCATCTCTCCCTATTGGTGTGCTACCAAAACCATCTTTGGTGAAAATCAACAGTGCCCATGGGGAAGAGGATAAAATATTCTGTAGTTCCTGATGCGGCGTGCCCATTCCCAGTTTGCTTGGAGAGCCAGACCATCTTCTGAAGTGGTTTGAAACTCTTCTGCTAGAAGGTGCTGAACACCCTCAGACCTCACATCAGTGAAAAAAAGAGAGCTCTAAAACCTGTTTCCGTTGAAGACCCACTGCAAAACTCCCATGTTTAGTACCATTAGATTGCAGGAGGGAGTCTTTCAGTTTTCGGTCACCCAGATGCATTCAGCGTACACTCAAGTCTATTTCTGTTCAGTAAGGCTCCTTAACTTGAAGCACACTCTTAAGCTCTATTGCAGCCAAATGCCGACCTGAACAGGGCTGCTTCCCTTATGCAGGGCCTAAGTGCCATGCTGAATCAATTGGAACAAACTGAACATCAAGCCCATATTTAAATGGGCTGCTGAGGTAGGGCTGAGTCTGTCCAGCTCCTTGAGACTCCAGCCAGTAAGGGAGTGTAAGATTTGCATCTAGGAATCTAAACAGCAAATCCAGGTCAGTATGTGTGTATGTGGTCTAGGTTTTTTTTCCCTCTCTTCAGTCACTTCTTGGTAAATGTTTTATATTCCCTTAGTTTTTGTACTCGGAAGTGACATATTTGGTTATGTTTTTAAAGTATGATTGTCCTCTTCAAATGTGAACTTTGATTGTTGGTATAAAATAAATTAGCACATTTTTTTGTAAATGTTCCTGAATGTTGTTTTAAAAAAAGCTGTAGAATAAAAAGAGGTTTAAAAATAAAAAACAACAACAATTGGGTTTTGCCTCTTTATTGCCTTGCTGCGGGTTTCTTTTCTCTCCTTGCCCCATTCTTCATGTACACCCCCAGCAAAAGTTCTGCTGAAGCAAATGGGGCTTGCACTAGCACTTTGAGGATCAGAATGGTCTGTGTTTTCGGGCAAAATGGTGGAAACCATCATTAAGGACAGAATTACAGGGCATGTTGACAAACATGGCTTAATGGGGAAGAGGCAACATGGATTTAGTAAAGGTAAGTCATGCCTCACTAACCTGTTGGAATTCTTTGAGGGTGTAAATAAGCATGTGGATAAGGGAGACCCAGTAGATATAGTGTACCTGGATTTCCAGAGAGCATTTGATAAGGT
>QEPC01006282.1:1812632-1824100 GCA_003113815.1 Sphenodon punctatus
CACCTGCCCTCCTGGAGACGGGCGGGCGCAGCGGCCAATCCGGCCACTGCGCCCGATTCCGACCCGGGGTCTGGCCATGGCCCGGAATTGGCAGCAGTAACAGACGTTACCATCTGCCGATTCCAGGCCATATTTCAATTAACCCCACTTTCGGGGATGGTGCCCGGACCATCCTCGAAAGCGTAGTTATTTTGCTCACCGCCGGTGGTTTACTGCAGTGAACATCTGGTGGCGAGCAACCAGACGTTACGTGACCATCCACCCCCATGGGGGATTCACCGTGGTTGAGTGTGGTAACGTAACATCTGAAAATACCCACAGGCAAGGACTGGGGTGAGAAAGATTTTCCCTCCCATTGACCACTTTGAAAATTAGACCAAGTTCCATGGGCTGCGGATGCTTAGGATGGAGAAGCAAGGGGACGGTCCAGATCATGTATCCATGTCATGGGCCTGTCCCCCATCCTCGAGTGCATGTCCTTATCTCTACTCCCTTCCTCCTGTTGCTTGATGGTAGAGACTGGATTGAGTTGGATTTTGCCCATGGGCCAGAGGCTCCCCATACCTGACTAAGGACTAGGAACAGCACTTCACAGACAGGCGAAAGAAGTAAATGCAACCAATATGGTGTTCGGCTCTCCCAACTTTCTGAAGTTGTTCCTGATATAAAATACCAGACACCCATTTTTACTATTTGATTTTGCTGTTTTACGATTGTTAGCCGTGCTGAGCTGCTTCAGCAGGAGGCGTAGAGTACAAATCTATTAAAATAAAATAAATCTCGACTAGGGCCTCTCAATGCTCCTGCAACAAATGAAAATAGGACTCCACCCACTCTTGTATAGCCATCACACTGAAGGTTGGATTCCTGTTGTGTCCCACAAATGGACAGAGGATGCAGAAGCACCAATACAGAAGATAGCTTCCCACACACCTTGATACTTCTGTCCTCACTGAAGTGGCATATGGCGTACTGATCAGACACTTATTTTAAAGAAGCTGCATATCCTGAGAGGGGCTGCTATACAAACTTCGCATCGTGGTCCTATGGTTCCCAGCACGTGTCTAGTTATGCTCCTTCCATGCCAATATATCAGATAATTAGTTTTAGTTACTGAGTAAGCACTCTAACAAGTTACAGCAACTATCCAAGAGATACCATTTAACACCACTGCACATGCATTTGACCGGCTTAGTGTGGCTTGGTATGTAATGAGCTTCAATTAGGTATATGGAAAAATATAAAAAATTTTTTTAAAAAAAATAAATCATCACAGGCTGTTCCTGTTCTTTCCCTGCTCCCCCACCTCAAGTGAGAAAAGAATGCAGAAAACAAGAAAAATTTATTTATACCAAAGAGATCACAGTATCTTAACTCTGGAAGTCTTACTCATTACCCACAGCAGAATGTTTTGGAGAAGACACTAAATAAAAATCTAATCTATCTATGGCAGAAATAATTCATCCCCAAAGAGTGAGCACAAAATGATCACTTCATGCGTTTTATTGAGTCTATTTAAATGTGCATTATGACATCTTACGCAGGGAATAAACGCCTCCTAAGATTTATCTATCAAATATGAGCCACCTATTTTGCTACCAGCTTTTAAGAGTACCATCATGTTGGACTAAAATCCAACAAACAGCTATAAAAGCACTGTACAAAAAGGAAACTTGTTACATTCTCAGTTTAATACAGGTCTTCCCAACCAAAATTTGCAAACGGGGAGACGAATCTTGGGATTTTAGTTTAAAGTAAAAGGAACCAAATCAGGTTCAGCAATAGGTTCTCCCATAAGAAAAAGGGAAAACTCAAAAAGGAGAAGAGAATGGAGCAACCTGGAGTAACAAAACAATGTGTTTTGAATATAGTACTCCATCATTGGATTTCCCTCCATTTCCTATCCCCACCGACCTGAAAAAAAAAAAAAAAAAAAAAAGCCTCTCCTGTAAGATTTAACAGATTTCTACATTTGTTGCTCTGTTCCCTTAACATGGCTCCAGGTCAGCCTACACCCTTAAAGTAACCCTTTCTGGGAGAAAGACAATGCACAGGTTCAGGCATTGTGCACTGAACTGACCCAATATCTGAACACATAAACCTAGTCATCAAGCTGCGTAACTCATGGCATAGCAAGACTAATGAAAATGATCAGGTGAGTAAATCAAAACCCCCGTTACATCAAAGAACATTATGTCGTCTCAGGTTACAGCAAAGAGAGTTAAGGGTGCTACTTAATCCAGTCAACAGAGTCTTGATATTGAAATATAAAGGCTGATCAAGGTCAGAGTTGAAAAACCATGAACATTGGTCATCTTTAACTGCATTTCTTTTCTCCTCTTAAAATTAGACCCTGGATACCTGAACGTAGCTTGGAACGCTAAACACTCAACAAACGTTTTTCAGCAGTCTCACTTAAATTATATTTAAGAAACGGGCCACCGACTCTACATATTTGCATAATTCACAGGAAACTGAAATTGCAGTCATTCCAGTTTAGTGTGTCAGCATCTAGCTGGAAATACATTAGCCTGCAAATTGACTCAGTGGATAACTGCAGCTCTTTTAAAATCTGCACACTATCATTTTATTGCAGCTGCAATGTATGCACACTAATACTTTCTACAGAAAGTCCTTAAATACTTCAAATCTGTAGTTTCTATGCATGCAACGCAGCAGCTCCCTTAAAGATCTATTTTTCAAACGTGTTATTAGCTTGACAAATGAATTGCCTGCAAAATACTATTTAAGCTTTAAAAAGTGCAAACAACAACAAAATAGTTAATGGAAGTCAGTTACTACTGTTAACATTTCTGTTACTTAGGTTTTGGGGGGAGGGGGTTAAAATGGAAAAAAACCATTAACTGCCATTTAACAAGAACTAAATTCTGTAATTTTATGAAAAAAACAAAACAAATTGTTAACGTTTCTGTTTTAGTCATAGGAGTCTGTTCACCCCTGGACATGGAGAACTTGCACACTGACTGTATGGGAATGTACTGGGTTACTCCCACATGCACTAATATAAAACAGTTCACTGCTTTATAAAAATAAACAAATATCTGGTTCAGTTACAAACATTCTAGTAAAATTTCTTTCATACACAAAATCAGCTTAAATGCAGCAAAGAAATTATGAAGAGATGCAAAGATGTAAACATCCCTCAGCTTCATAAGGAGGGATAGAGAGGTTACCACAAGAGGGCACTAAAAACCTAAGGAGTTAGGGTAGCAGCTATTGAGGTCATAATGAGGGTTGAAATGAGATTTTGCAACAACAGGAATTCCTGTTCGGGTTCCTAATATCATCTTGGTTGAAATCGATAACTTCTCTGCACCCAATATCTTGACTGATGTTTTCTTTCTCCATTTACCAACTTTCCACTTACCAGGACCTAGTTTACTGCTTTGTCATCAATTTCAAATACCAAGAAGTAATACCGACACAATACATTTCTTCCGTCTTCTCTGCGCTTCATTTTCCCTTGTACTTCCCTTGTCGCTCATTGGTTGGTACGCAGATTCCTTTACAAATCTGCAATCCAGTTATAGATTGGTCAAAGCAAAGAGGAACATACAATTCTGAATGGAGGCACTGTTTTTTTAAACTATGTTTGGGCAGGTGTGGGGGTGGGGTTTAAGGGGTGGGCTATGCACAGTGATTGGCTCAGAAATATGCCAATCACTGAAAGTAAAACAGTACCCTCAGCAATGCAGCAAGTGGTAAATATGGTGCACTAAGTGGAAAGTTAGTTAAATTGGGACAGTACATTGTGGTATTGCGAGAACTGAGAAGCTGTATTGGTATTTGGACATCAATCCGTTTCCAATATGGCAGAACTATTCACAAGTAAGAATTCTTCTGCTCATTTCAGCCCTAGTCATAACCTTTAAACTATCCCAGGTATGCTTGTGGGCAATACATACAGAATAACGCCTGTGCTTAAATATTTTAAGCCTCTTAAGTGTCCCTGTGAAATAGCACATGTTCATCTATAGCTCCAATGGCAAAAAAAAAGATTTAAGCTTAAATGCTAGATACAATGTGCTAAAGCACTTGGCACTGAAACAATGGATTCAGAAGAGGCTAGCTTAACTAGTTGCGAGCCCTGCCCTAAGATGGCTTCAATGCTTTAGTGGAAGCCTACTGATGGAGACTGTAATTAGAGTCTAAACTAAAGTGTTAATGCTGGCTTTCAGAACGCTATTCATTTTAACTTAAAAAGAAAAATGAACCCTAGATTTATAGGTACTCTATGAGACTTCACTAAGTTAACTGACAGTACCAGAGTCTCATCTGACACATTCTGTTGCCAGATCCAGCCTATAATCCACATGGATTTGTTTTTTATATATAATTTATAATATAAACCATTCATAAACACCAATTGGGTTTGGGATGTAACTCAGCAGTTACACCATTCAACAGTACTGGTCCTTTCTAGCATGGCTAGGAACGATGCTACCTTGCATTCTTGTCGATCTTTACTGCAATAGCAATTTCCATCTCGTTAAAGCCACAATGAACTCTACTGCTTTTAGCACAGTAAAAGAGGTTTAATTTGAAATAACTAAATACAGAATCTGAAACACTCAAGTGAGGTCAATACTTGTTTTTCAGTAACTTCTTTCAAGGTGGGGGAAGCCTCAGATATTTTAGCAGTTTCTGTAATTTCAAAATGCTATTATGGTAAAGTTTACCAAGATTTAAAAAATCATGATAAAACGAACAATCTTCTTTAAAGTGGCTCTGCTAAATGACACAATTCTTTGTTCTGTTCCACTGGCATCTGCTTAGTGAGATAGGACATGACTCCATATCAAATTTTTAAAAACTGAAGAATTTATAAATAAATAGCAAAAACCAGTCACTTTTGTGAATTTTAATTCTACAGACCAATGGATGTCAGCAACAGTGCTATTGGAAAAATGCAAGTGTTGAAATGCATCCTATGTGCCCAGATAGCAAAATGATTCAAAATTATATTTCCAATGTTTGAGAACAATGAGCTGAAGTTTCTTTATTTACATTCACAAATGAAAATCCAGCCATTAACATTCATATCTACTATCCAATTTTAATATTTCAAAGATGAATGCAAGTCGGGGGGGGGGGGCGGACACAGCAGAGCATCTTTATACTTGTAAACGCTTGTTTGTTGTCTTATTGTTATTTTTTAAACGTCGGGAACAGCCCCTGGTATTGGACATTCCTACAGGAGAAAGCTAAGCTTACTAACCAGTTGGATTCCCCAACAAACCGAGAATGGCAAGTAAAAAAGCATTCTATGAAACGTGGGAGAAATCCAGGACATTGGGTTATCATGAAGAGATAATTTAGAATGGACTAAGAGCTAAGATGATGTCCTATAGATAACCACCACTATAAAACACCAAAAACTGGTTAAATTAAAAAAGTATAGGTCAAGCCTGGTTTTGTCAACTGAAAGCCAAGCAAAATTTTGAATCTAGCCAGCAAGAGCAGTTCATATCTCTGGTTAACAACTACTAAAATTGAAATACAACTTTTCTTTTCCTGATACAGATGTAGGTGTAGTAAAGTCATTCAGAGGAGCAAAACAAGAAAGATTTCACTGGAGGAGAGGGGTGCTTTCCCCAAAATGAAGACAGATGAAGTACAAACTAATTCACCACAGCAGACTTAAAAATTGTGACCATGTAAATGCATTCATAGGATTTAATTCCTGATAAGCCACCTACTACCATTTAAATACAAGAAGCAACTCATTTTCAGACAGCTTTTTAAAAACAAGGTGAGATTTTTTTTAAAAAACTTTTTAAAAAGAAAGTTCAGGTTAAGTAGAACCTGCAACTATTTCAATTAAGTGAACTCAATTAAGGGCAAACTGAAGATGGACAGATAGAGAAATTTGTTAGAGGCTATTATTTCTAAGCTACACTTAGAATATCACTGTGTGTGATCACACCCAACCCCCATTTTTCAAAGGCTGGTGTGTTGTGAAGTCACTCGCAATAAAAAGAGATTACTGCTTTGTTGGGATGCGAGAGGGGAAGAACTTGCCAACATTTGTCTTGAGAGAGGCATACAACACCTTCAGTGATTACAATAGCTTGATACAAAACTCGGGTAAAATTCTCTTTGAACGAAACTAGTACGTACATGTTTGCATTTACACATCAATAACCATGCTGAGGAGGGGAAAGGGGAAACTGTCTTTAGAGAAGGTTCTTACTTTTTTGTCTTTTAGGTGGCATTACTAAAGCCAAAACAGTGCAATTGGAACATTCCAACTCCATCGGGTTTAATGCAATTAAAAACACCTAATTCTTGGGGTTTTGAGTTACAGTAGCTGTTCACATAAATACTACAGATGTGCCCTGCTCTTGACAATAACACATTTACAAAAAGCAGCTTTTTGTATTTAATTTGCTCTGTGTGTGGTGGGTCTTATACGAAAGCATTCTCCTCATTTCTAAGCGTGGTACAGTTTTAATTCTTAATGCATTAGTACAACAGTGCATTGGAAAAGTACTGAGCTCTACAAAAAAGCTTTACAGTTTTAAAACAAAAATCGATTTTTTTTTATTTAAACAAGCATAGGCAATTCTTATATTTCCACAGCAAGATAAATATCCCCATTAAACTATCAGCTCACTCTACAGCGTGCCATAGTGATGGGCTTGAGACAGCTGTACAATGGGAAAGGAGCTACCATTAGTGTTATTTACATTAACATGTCCAAGAACACCCCATAGGAAAGCAAACTAAAATTATAATCGGGTGCAGCTGAATTAGTTTCACTGCTCAGTGTGGTAGCCAGGTCTGTTTTTAAAAATCCACAATGAAGCCATGTGCTGTAGTGGAGAAGACTTTCAGTTATGTTCCATATAGAAAAAGCAGGGTGCTGATATCTTCAACATTCACAATGCAACAGGTGGGGGGGGGGGGGGAGCTGAACAGAGTCTTTGTGATGAAGAATGGAGAAATTTCTAGCAGGTAAGTGTCTTTGGGCAAATGCATTATCCTTTTATTTGAAGACATTGAAAATGAATAGATTGGGGAGGGGGGGACATATTCCATTTTAAAAGCTTTTATTCTGAGAAAATGTTTTCATGAGGGAAGAGTCACTCAAGTCATTACTTTACACTTAAGCACCACTCAAAAAGTGGCCATAAAGGAAGTGACTTCTTTGCCCATCACTATTACACCAGCTGTTTAGCTGAAAGTTCAGATCTCCTTTAAACAACACTTTCCCTGTTACCAGATGCTAAGACTGCTCGGCGACAAATAGGACAGGTAGAATTTTCCGATAACCAGCGGTCAATGCAGTGGACGTGGTACTCATGGGAGCAAGGCAGCTTACGAAGCTTGTTACCTTCTGTGTACTCTGTAATACACACACTACAAGTTTTCAAAGCATCGCTTTCACCAAAATTCCTCATTGTTAGGTTATCAATTTGTTCTTTGGTGAGTCCTCTTGGCTGATCGTCGTCATCTTCATTAAGTAGAAAAAACTGGGCCAGACTAAGGAATGGCAAAGAACCACTTTCCTCAAAAGTAACTGACCCTCTAGCATTCCGACTTTCCCGTCTAGCACCAGATGTTGAACCACCTTCATTGTTACCTTCATACACCTCCCCTGGACTAGCTTCAGTACCTTCGTTACTAGAACTACTACTTCCACTGCCACCTCCTCCACTTTGCGGCTCGACAGATTCCACATTTGGATTTGGGACTGCACTACTAGGATCTGCATCGCTATCACTGTACATGAAGTAACTTAATTCCCCAAAACCTGTCATTATCTGCCTCAGCATGGTCTGAATTGCAACTGATGTAGTCTCACTCAAGCCTGTGTTTAAGATTCTACGAATAGGAATCCTAATAGTACTAACATAAGTTCTCACGCCTGCCCGTTCTGAACGTGAAAATGTGCGTCTAAAACCTCCACGTTCGCTTTCATAAGTGACTGTATTGTTTGGGGTTTGGGACCTGGACCGAGTTCGATTGGCTATGCTGTCTCTTTGTCGATATTCTCCTGGACTGACTCTTCTCACTTGGAGATCAAGGACTATAGTAGGAGGCCTCTGTCCAGGTACTGCAGACTCAGCACTGCTGTTCACTTCTGTAGAACCTGTTGCTTGAGGAGCTGGTCTTGCTTCTGGTGTTGAAAATATCACTGCATTTTCACTTGGCATCTCTGTCCCTGTTGTGTGCTGCCTTAACGTCACGTGCTGTCTAGTTCTAGAACTTCCCTCAGCTTCATTTACTGGGGAATGATCAAACGTCTGAGATGAAGTATTATGGTGAGACCTACGTGGAGTCTCACCCACTGGATTAAGAGGTGACCTACTTCTATCAGTCCTAGCTCGGGTTCTCCGTTGTTCTGGACTCCTGCTTCTTGCTCTTCTCTGGCCTCTGAGAGGAGAAGTTTCCTCAGGTAACTCCTCAGAGGCACTCCTTTCTTGTCCAGGCTGCCTTACAGTCGGCGATTCAGACCGTGGAGTCTCTGTGTCACTTTGGCTATTTTCCAAGTCGTCCCCATTGGAGGGCTCCACAGAAGGCTCGTTTTCAGTTTCTGGGTTTGGGTTTCCATTATTACGATTGACATTTATTTCCAAACTGAATCTGAAATCGCCACTGTTTGGGTTAGTCCGGCTCACTGCCCTCCAAGACTGGTTTCCTCTTTGCCCACTTCGTGTTGTATTCCCAGTCTGCCGGACTGAATTAAGCCAGTCTATTATGGAATCTCCATTAGAGACATCTTCTGCGGATTCTGCACCTGTCAAAAGAAAGGCAACTACCAAAATTAAGAAATTGAGAAAATTCTTGGTTAAACTTTCCAACAGTATAATTTATAAATTAAATTAATTATGTTTTGTAAAAAAAACCCACAAAAACACAAACTCTTAACCAACATAATAGTTTTACACTAACGAGTGGTAAATGTTACATATTTATTTATTTATTGGAAGCAGGTATTGATGTTTTCCTACTCTCCACCAGTTATGCCTTCCACACACATTGCAAACAAGCCACCCAAACACTTACTAAAACTCTTTATCAAGAAACAAAGTTAACTAAAACTGTTCTTTTACAAGTAAATAGAAGTCAGTTATATTTCAAATGTCAAACTCAGACTGAACTAGTAAAGAAAGTCTAGATAGAGCAAGTTGAGTAAACTAGTGACGGCAGATCAGGAATCAGATTTAATCTATTGGCCTCTGGCCTGGAACATTTAATTCCCTAACCAACTTGTCTAGCTAAAGGCATCAACAGTAGCAAGCGCTATGCAAGCCTCTTTTGAAAAGGGGTAATACAAGTAATACTGCACCTTTAAGATGAAAAGAAAAAAAGATGGAAAAATTAGAAAATATTAGAGAAGTGGCACCTGATGGGTCTTAAGCGGAAAGAAATGGAGAAATAATCTGATTATAACTCAAGTATATTGGTGCTCAGATGAAACGTTCCCGAACTCTGCAGTCGATCAGATACAATGTGAACTCAACTTTTAAACAAACTCACCTCACACCTACCTAGGCTTAAACTTGCTGTACCCTTCATTCAAGTTAAGATCTATACTGGGATCTAGAGATAGAGTGTTTTTAATAAGCACGGTATATACCTCTGTTCTCATCACTGTTTTGTTGTGGTGGACCTTCTTTAACTTGGCGTAGCCTTCTCAGCAATTCTTCTTCAGTAATTTCACCTTGGGAAACAAAGTTTTCCAAAAATGTTTCCAAATCACATATACAAAGGCAAGATTGAAATCTTACACCAGCAATCAAAAGACACCAACTTATATTGTCAAATACTGTGCAAATACTAAGATACTGACTCTGCATGTAAAGGTTTTGTGCAATGTTGCGACTGTGTGGGATTTGAAAAGCAGATACTAAGGACCAGTCAGAGACCCATGCGACACTGCCCTTAGAGGCAGCTTGCCAACACTGCAGTTTCCAGCATGAAGTAGCACCATACTCAGAACAAGGTGGAGAAATGCTTGCCAGAAACAATAGTCTTTTAAAACATTTTATGTCAATTAAAACAGATTCAGATTCCTGAGAGTCACCAGTGCAACCCTCAAGCAGGCAGATGCAGCATGTGCCCACACCATCACTGTGGAAAATATTTTTGTGAATACGTTTTATTAATTACGCAATTAATACAGCGGAGGAGGTAGAGGTGGTAGAAACCCCGACTTGTCCGATTTTGTGGGATCAATTTCAGTTGGTGACACCCGCTGACGTGGTGGGGGTGCTGGCTGGGGTGGTCAACGCCTCCCTACAGGAGGGCAGAATGCCAAGCTGCCTCGAAGAGGCGGTGGTGCGGCCTCTGCTCAAGAAACCATCGCTTGACATTGACTCCCCCGCCAGCTATCGTCCTGTCTCTAACCTCCCCTTTTTAGGGAAGGTTACTGAACGGGTAGTGGCTCGGCAGCTCCAAGGGCATCTCGACCGTGTCGGTTATCTGGATCCCTCGCAGTCTGCCTTTCGGCCGGGGTATGGCACTGAGACAGCATTAGTGGCTTTGGTTGATGATCTGCGTCGGAAAAAATCCAACGACCCTTTTTGGTCCTATTAGATCTGTCGGCTGCATGTGATACCATTGACCACGAGATGTTGGTGATGCACCTGTGGGACAGCGCGGGGTGGGTGGGATCGTTCTTGAGTGGTTCCGCTAATTCCTGACCGTGAGAACTCAGCGGGTGGTGCTCGGTGATTATTTTAATCTCACCCAGACCTCTTGCGTGGGGTCCCGCAGGGTTCTGTCTTGTCCCCTCTCCTGTTCAACGTGTACATGCAGCCGCTCGACAAGGTGATCAGGGGGTACGGGGTGAGGTGTCAGCAGTATGCGGACGATACCCAACTGTACCTCTCATTTTCAACTGACCCAGACTCAGCTGTCTCGGTACTTACCCGGTGTTTGGCAGCTGTGGGGGACTGGATGAGGGCTAATCGACTGTGACTGAATCCTGACAAGATGGAGGTGATGTTAGTGGGTAAGTCAATGGAGGTGATGACCCCCCTCGGTTGTGGGGGTTTGTCCTCCATTGGCTTCCCAGGTGCGGAACCTGGAGGTGCTCCTCGATGCGCAGCTCCGCCTGGATCTCCAGGTGGAGGCTGTGGCGAGGAGTGCCTTCCGCCAGTTACATCTGGTGCGGTGGCTTCGGCCGCTGGTTTCGGTTCTGGCCACGATCATCCATGCTTTTATCACCTCTAGGTTAGACTACTATAACGCACACTATGCGGGGCTACCTATGGTGACAGCTTGGAAGGTGCAGCTGGTGCAGAATGTGGCGGCCCAGCTCCTGGTGGGACTGGGTCGCCGGGAGCACATTGCACCAGTGCTCCGATCTTTGCACTGCTGCCAATAGTCTTCCGGGCCCGATTCAAAGTGTTGGTTTTGACCTATAAAGCCTTACACGGTCTGGACCCTGCCTATTTGCGAGACTGCCTCACTCCCCAGGCTCTGGACCTGCCCCT
>QEPC01006282.1:1858673-1871733 GCA_003113815.1 Sphenodon punctatus
GGGGGGGGAGGTGATTTTATCTCCCTCATCCGAATGGTTTTATATCCCAGGCCCTGTTTATTTTATCTTTGAATTTTCTTGGAATGTTTTATGTATTTTAAACTGTTTTATATTGTTGTTTTATGACTCTAAGCCACCCCGAGCTGTGTACAGGAGGGGCGGGGTAGAAATATAATAATAAATAAAATAAATAAATAAATAAAAATAAAGTGGTACCCGTAAAACTGAGCATCTCATATTCAGTAGCTTTTTTGGATAGAGGCAAAAAACTAATTCTTTTCCTAAGTAGGTGTAATTTAATGGCTATCACATAACCCCAGTTAATTAATTTAACTTCCCCCTTTGAGTCATTTTACAAAAGTCAAGACAGTTCCTGAATAAGAGTCAGTATCCACAGTGTGTAACTCAACAAGGTATCTACTGGCATCCCTCAAAGAACAGGTTAGGATGATGTCATGATACGGTTGTGGCAAGGGGATTTATGCTTCTACAGTGTGATCCTCTGTGATGATTGCACTGCACTAGTTGTTAGCACAGATGGGAGTCCCATTCCCTTAATGCATGGGTAATATCATCTTAAGAGAGTGCATGTTTCCGAGCATCATGCCCTAATGCATGCAATTCCAGACCCCATTCATTTCAATGAGACTGGCTCAGGTGCAGTGCTTTGAGGATCCCCAGGAGTGCTGCATCTTATTTCCTACCTCTCTTCTTATTTTACACAACACTGAGATGAAGTGGCAGGGCTGGCTCTAGTTTACAGGCAACTGTCCATGGTCAGAAAATATTAGGGACAACAAACCACCCAATATGTGAGAGAGGGAACATTACTATTATTCATTTATAGAGTGCCAACAATTTCCCCTGTACTGAACAGTCATGATTAGAGAGACAGGTTCCTGCCCCAAAAGGCTTACATTTTCGAATGGGAATGGGGCACATAGGGAGGAACATACGTTCATGAAGCTTGCCATACGCACAGTCACACCCAGAAAACACTTTAAAGAATGTCAATATTATTTAATCACCATGTAACTTTTGTGATATTATTAATAGTAAACATTGTTCTTTACATTGAAAATATTTATCTTATTTGCATGCCACTTTGAGAAAATAACTGTACAAACTGTGGCCACAGCAAAAACATTTGATTCAGCATTCCTGACCTAGGGGATTTGGATACCCAATTGCCATTTATTTTAGTGACAACTGAGCATCCAAATCCCCTAAGCAGCTCTGGAAAAAAATCTCAGGCCATTTGTAAAAGCCTCATATTCCAGAGAGACTCCAGGCGAAAAGAAGTGTACTTTGCATTGAAAAGTTTATGATGCAGGGGAAAAAATAATCTATAGGAAAAGCAGTGTATTGTAACTCATCTTAAAGTGGTTTTCATTTCATAATGTGTGTGCTGATGAGAAGTACAATTACAACACTTTTTGCTGGTACCTTTAATGTCTTTTCCTTCCAAGCAAGTAAATAAATCTGCTTTTAAATCCCCAAGAGCCTTAAAAAATGGTTATTCAGTGAAAGGTGGAAAACAGTTTTTTCTAAAATGTATTAAAATATGTAAAACTCTTAATAATTTATTCACCATATAGATTAACGCCTCTTGAGAGCTACAAAACCTGAAGTAATAAATAAATACATAAAATAATACTATAAACCAAGCCCTATACGCAGCAGTAGCAGAATCAAGAATTAAAACAAATAAATGAAGTAAAAATGATACTAACATGGTCAGGAAACCTCATAAACTTGCAAAGGGCTCACAGACTGAAACTACAGTCCTGCAGACACTTACATGTAGACTTGGCTTCAATCATGAGAGTCATCTCCCATTGATTTGCAAATGGGATTTGGAAGGTAATAGGATGTCAGGACTGAAAGAGAAGCCCAGGGTGTAGCAATAAGTGGTGTTGACAATTCAGACCCTATAGTTCTTTTCTCTGAGTCAGTATTGAATCAAATAAAATGTATTTATTTGGCGTGACCATTGGTCTTTGCCTTAAGTCAAAATCATTTAAAATGTATACAAAGTAATACACTTCATAAATAATAAAACATAATATACTTTAAAAATTTGACCCAAAAAAAGGGTCAAATAATACTAATGCACAATATTTAACAAAGAATCCATAAAGCATAACAATTGCAGATCATATTCACCCTGCGCACATACAGGCCCATGCCAATCGATCCATTCCCAATTTCCAGATTATTACTTTTACAAATAATTTACAATGGAACAGGGGGACAGAAGAGCAGATAGTAAGGAGGAAACCCTTTAAGGGCCATCATAAGGTCCTGCGGACCAGACCCATACGTGGATAAAGATGCTTAGAGAACCAGATTTTGACAATTTGTACCACGGGATTGAAGAAAGTTTCCTCTTACAATGAAAGCCTGCAAGAGGAATTTAGCTACCTTGGCAGAAACCTCAGGGGATGAATCTTCTAATAAGAACTTCTCGAGTTCAAAAGTAGTTCTACTGGGGCGTTTTCCCAAAAGCTGTACAAGCCAATGCTCCCTTAAGGTATCATACATTATGCAGTGTATTAAGATGTAACCCCCAGTTTCAATTTCCAAATTGTCAAACGGGCACAACCACAGCCGCCCCGAGCTGCATGGCAGGATGGGGCGGGATAAAAATCTACAAAATAAATAAATAAAAATAAATAGCAAAAGGCACAGCAGACAAGCGACCCTCTAGGAGCCTTGACGGGAGAGTATTCTTCCTAGCAGAGAAAAAAAAGATACCTTTCCCTATAGGAGGTAAATTAATAAAGATAAGGCGCCATAGTCCCTCTGGGTGGCACCAAGCACTGAAAATTATTCAGAGATTGAAAATTCGCCACCGAGGCTAGATCTTTCTGCCTATCTAAATCTTCCAGGCGAGTAAATATTTCGGATTTTGCAGCTTCGAAGGATTTATTTGAGAAATAAGCGGGGGGAAATCCTATCTGGCATAAGATAGCAATCACCTTCTTTCTCCATGGGCTCGCATGCCTATCTTGTTGGAACAGTATTGAATTTATTCTTTGCCCTGGTGCTGTCAACCTCTCTGCTGGTTAGACAGCTGTAAATAGATGGATGGACGAATGGGTAAAGAGAGACACATTTGAAAAGAGCTGAAGAAAGAAGACTGTTACTCAGTATAGTACTAGTACCAGAGGACCTTAGAGCAGTGGTTCTCAACCTTTTTGTGGGAAGGATCCACCTTAAAAAAATCTGGGATCATGAGTGGCCGGGCGACAGCAATTGAGGTAGGGTGGGAGGCTTGATCCCTGTGGGTAGTGTAACCAGAATTTAGTCCCAGGGGAAAAGATAGGACTTAAAGCAGTATCTGAACTATGGTTCTTTCTACTAAGACGTTATTACAGAGGAGAGAGAAATCTTTCCTCACTGACCACAGAGACTCAGTTTCCTTTATCTTACTTTACCTCAAGAGATTAGAATTGAATACAACTTCAACTAAGAACTTAAAGCAATAAATCTTGAACAAAACCTATTTCACGTAAAATACAGATATATAGTATAAAATAATAAGGAATACAAATTATCTCAATAAGAAAGAGAGAAAATATAGATGGATAGAAATGTATATTAAAGCATATGTAGACGTATGAGAGAAAGTATATGGCCCCATATAAAAGAGAGAAATGGAAACTTCTGCAAAAGGGGTAATCCAGCCTTTGATGGCACGTACCAGTCAGGAGCCAAAGAACAATTAACTCCTATCCAGAGCATCCTTATATACACTTTGACATCTTGTCTCCATACATAACATTTTCACTTAGTTAGTAATTATTCACTTTATAAACAATATCTCTAATTAAAAGATGTTTTTCTTCTTTAGTTAAGATCTGTATCTGTGGTGAAATGCCACCGAAGGACAGTGCGCCCTAGTCCGTATCTCCAAAGAGTCAGAGTTTGTTTTGTCTTACTGTTCCTGCTGCCACGCTTAGGTATTTCATCTGTTTCACTTCAGTGCTGAGGCCCCTTTGTCCCTCATATCATAGACAATAGGTTTGATCCTAACAATTAGATTATTTCAAGAAATCTCCAATTAAAAAGGCCACAGTAGCAGCATTAGTGGTGATGGGGGAATCCCAGCTGCAGCAGTGGCATGAGGCAATTGGGAGTGGCAGGAAAGGGAGACGCTGTGGGAAGTCACATCCCTCCTCTTCCTATCCTACCCCCAGCCTTCAGTAGTACAGTCTGCTAAAACAAGCAGCAGGAGGGGATGTGGCAGGGGACACGATATGGCTTCGCCCTTGGACTGCAGGAGTGCCACTTCCTTCAGGCTGCCCCCAGAGCCCTCCCAGCACTCATTGATTGGGCAACACTGTGTTAGAGCCACAGAAAGTAGAGTATTATTTATTTATGAAATGTATATCCCGCCACAGGCAGCCCAGAGCCGCTAACAACATAATAAAAATATAATATAAAACACTTTCAAACAACGTAACGCATAAAAACACAAACAAATGAATCCTCCCCAACCCTACCCCTCTTCCTCGCCAAATGCCTGACAGAACAGCCGTAGTTTCTACGGAAGGCCGGGTGGTCCGGGGCCTGACGTGCCCCCCACCGGGAGGGAATTCCAAAGGCGCGGCACAGCCACTGAGAACGCCCTATTCTGCGTGACCACCCAGGGGACCTCCAGCAAGGCATCCCCGGATGACCGCAGGGGCCGGTCCAGAACCCCAGGAGTGAGACGGTCTCACAAATAAGCGGGACCCAGGCCATGTAGGGCTTTATAGGTTAAAACCAACACTTTGAATTGGGCCCGGAAGACTACTGGCAGCCAGTGCAGAGATCGGAGCACTGGTGTAACGGGCTCCCGGCGGCCCAACCCCACCAGGAGCCAGGCCACCGTATTCTGCACCAGCTGCAGCTTCCGAGCCGTATTAGCATTGCTCTGAATATACAAGTGTTAGTGGCTTGGTCAGTGGTATGAAGTTGATATAAGTACAAACAATAGGCCTTGTCAGCACCTGCGGTGAATCTATTAAGAGAAAAAGTAAATGGGGGTGTTGGGCTCTCTGCAAGCTTCTCTTTGCTGTTGTTCATGTCTGATCGTTTCATGATGCACCTTCCTTGCAACACACCATCAGCTGATCCTCCAGCTCTGTGTATCCTAGAACACAGGTTTGTTTCCAGACTGATCTTTGCTGCGCTAAGAGAAGCTCCCATCCCTCAAGATTTGGGAGGGGGAAAGGTGCAACCTTCATCATAGGTTGGTGAGACACATGCCCATTGAATTCTCGTTGGATGCAGATCAGGGGCACACCGTCAGGTCCAATGAGATCATGTTACTGACAACTTGCTGTCAGTGCAGAAAACCTTCCTCTTGTTTTACTTGGTGTCTGCTTCAGATGACAGAAATATTTCCAAATAAAATGTTATTAAGTTTTGTATAATTGACCACACAACAGACCGCGGGGGGGATATAACCGGTAGCATCACATCATGACATTGCTATGAAAAAATGTATGTTAAAAGACCGTTTTGAAAATGGGAATAATATCTTAGATTTTGCAAATGTAGGATGCAATCCTGGAACTATTTTTATATGGTCTTAAAATCATTGCAGGTGAGTAATCTCGGTGCATAGCAGGCTATATTTCTTAGGCTAAAAACATTGTACTTTTGAAAATACTGACACACCTTACAGATTGATTGAGCCATATGGACAGCCACATCCAGTGTGTCGTGTTCTGGTGCAGTGCTTTGAAAATAAGTTTTGTTATTGGATCCCAAGAAATGGCAAAAGTAAACAAATAAAAAATAAAATCATTTTGGCTGGTTCTAGTTAAAGAGATTTCATTGAAATCAAGAGCCAAATTCCCCTGGAGCCAGGATTTCACTGATGCTATAGAAACACGGCAAAATGAATCTGTTTGCAGCAGAATCTAAGGGCTCAGTCCTCATCCCTAAAGATAACAGGAATTGATTTCCATGGGTTCAGGGTTGCTGCCTAAATATAAAGGTTTTTCTAACCATTGTTTTTATGTGATATCCTTTAAAGCAGGGGTGAGAAACCTTCTCCCTCCTGCAGGCCACTTTGGAAATTAGTACGAGCTCCATGGGCTGGATGGGCAGGAGATGCTTAAGGGGTGTGCTCAAAGTGAGGGAAGGAAGTGGAGTGTCCAGGTCATGGATCCTTGCCATGGGTCCATTCCCTGTCCGTTAGTGTAGGAGCGGGGAACCTTTTCTCTCCCAGGGGTAATTTTGAAAATTAGTACAAGCTCCGAGGGCCACATGGAAATTGGAGGGGTGCTTAAGGGAAGAGAAGGTCCAGATCGTGGGTCTGTGCCATGGAACTGTTCCCTGTCGTTCCGTACATGTACTCCTCTCTGTTACCTTATCCTGATTGAGCTAATGTTTCAGTGCTTGTATGGGAGTAGGATCTGGCTTCAGGGGACCGATCTGAGAACTGGAAAGGGACCCCATAAAAGCTAGGCTTGGACTGCATTTGGGCCCCAGGCCTGGGGGTCCCCACCCCTGCTTTAGCTTATTCTCTCCTCACCGCTCCCTTCTCCTGTTCTCATGCTTTCATCGCTTGAGGGTAGGGGCCAGATCCAGGAGTGGGGAAAGAGCCAACTTTTTAAAAGGGTCCCCATCTCTGAATTAAACATTCTTTTGCATGAACATCATCAACTGAAGTAGCAGCATCTTTATTGAACACACCCAGCGTTTCTGAATGTTTAGATCAAATTCACTCAAAGCCCCTTGTGTCCTTATCATAAACAAGGCTGTTGGTAGAGATACTTAGTTATGTGCACAGTCCAGATTGAGATTTGGAATGAGGCTCTTAATGTAATTATTCCAAAGTCTTAGAAACATTGAGGAGCTGCCTAAAACATTATACTATTCAGTCTTGATGCTCTCTAGATTTGCCTTTATTCGTACCAACAGTGCAGGTTCCCATAGTCACTGCAGAATCCTTACATTTCGATACCACATGCAATGCTTTGTATAGACAGACAGTGCTTATAAATGAAATTTGTGTTGTCTGGTTAATTACACTGGTAGCAGGGGGAGCTCATTGTTGGTTTGCTTCTGCTTGCTTTTGCAGCTGTTACCACAACAGCTAATGATAATTTCTCTCTGTGTTTTGCTCTTTCTGGGAACATAAAGATAACTTGCCTAATGAAGCAAATCTGAGCAGCTCATATGTCCAAACCGATAGGAGTCAAATGCTTTGGCTGAGAAGGCACAGGCATCTGCAGTAGGCGTGGGTATGAGCAAGGCCCCCAAGGTTATTCTTGCAGAATCCCAGAAATGACTGAAATTGAATGCAGAAGGAAATTCAGAACATGTCAGTGGGCTGAGATTATGGGAACAAGCCTCTGGATCAGTCGCAGTTATTTGCATGCCTCTGTACTGATACATGTTTAAGAACCATTTCACTTTTATGTAATGGAAGGACAGAGAGTGTTTTAGGTTCTAGCAGATTGGTTATAACAACAGGAATACAGGAAGTGAATAAACACAATGGAACACTGGGCTGGCCAGACTGATGGTGCACATGATCTGCTGGCTCCAAGACTCCAGGCCAAGACCCCTCCTGCTGGCCCCCAGCTCTAGGGCACCTCAGGAGCGGAGAGGAGTGTTCCCCTTGGAGAGAGCCTTTCCTGCCGCGCTGGAGGAGCACTCCTAGCCCCTCTCCTCCTTGGAGACACTCTGTGGCACCGTCTCCTCTGCAGAGGTGGTTTTCGGTTCCCCACACCAGGATATACTGGAGACCAGCTTGTAATCTACCAGCAGATCATGATCTACCTCTTGACCACTGTTTCACAGACATTATGTAATTCATCCTTTGGAGTGCGTCTTTTACAAGTGTGGAAATTGAGACTTAGGGCACAGTCCTCTGCCATCAAAGTCAATGGGAGCTGAGCCACCAACTTCAGTGGATGGAGGGTTGTACCCTTGGCTGCAGTTCTGAACCTATTAAAATCAATGGCAGACCTTAATGGATGAGGATTGCATCTGCAGAGGTGTGACATGACTCAGCCAGTGAGCTGATAGCACAGCACCACAGACGAGCTTGGGTCACGTGACTAGACCACTCTTCTCAGGAAGCTAATGTTTTGTTAGTTCCTTTTATCATATTTAGTATTTCAAAGATCACCACATTCTTGTACACCAAAACAGAGATCAGGCACAAGTTTGTATCCTTTTATTTGTGTGGCTGCTGTAACAACTCGGTGTAAAATCTCCGAGTGCATTCTAGCTCACAAAAATATTTAAAATGCCTGCAATGTTGGAAGAACCAAGAATCAAAGACTCAAGGATTTGCATGGTTTCACACATATTGAGCATGATCCAGCTCCCATTGAAGTCAATGGCTAAACTCCCATTGGCTTGTATGGAGCTGGATCGCACTCATTGTGTGTACAACATTCCTGCATTTATAATGATGCTACCTGGAGGAATGCACTTAATCCAGGTTGAACCCCCACGTCTCTTATTAAGCAGTATATCATTATTGCACCTTTCTCAGCTTTTATGCAAGAATGACAGCCCTGAAGTTACCATATAACACTGATAAAGCCTGATATCTGATTTAGCCAGTCATTTTGCTATAGTCACAGCAAACTTCAGTCACACAGGTGGAAAAGACAATCTTCCAGTCATTTTGCCTTCATTGGGGCTTTATGCGGCCACAAGAGTGCAGTCACATAGAACTGCTTGCAGGCTAAGGCCCCCAGCTTGATATTGTCTTAATATGCAAAAAAGGCTATTGCACCATTGGCCTCCATTAAAATAATGTCTAACTCGTGTTTTACAGAAAGCAAGTGTTCTTTTTGCTGTGTAAAAGCCCATTCCTATCAGATCAAAAAAGCAAACAGGAAGGATAACTAACAAGGCACAACCCATCAACAAAGCCTCAAGCTATCAACAAACAACCCCAAAACAAGGTGCAATACAGCAGTTATAAAATTAACATATTGATACAAACACGACCATTAGTCAGTTTCACAAAGAATTATATGCAGCAAGTACAAACCAAAAACCAATCAGTCTCTGAGAGTTGGTAGAACAAATTCCTTAATGTCCATAAATGTCCTGGAGTCATCTTATGTTGGCTGGAGTCATCTTATCTTATGTTTCGACCCAAGGTCGTCTTCAGAGCCAAATCCAAATCATCTAGAAAACCTGAAAACAAACACATGAAGCACAAGTATGATGGTACAAAATAAACTAACAGATAACACCTAACCCACTATAATGCCTAATGAAAAAACCCAACTAAAAAAGGAGAAAAACTAAATGAAAAAGGGCTACGTCCTAAACCCAAAGTTTAAAAAAAAGAAAGTAAAAACAAACAAACAAAAACCCCACCACCTGAGCATCTCCAGAAGATGATGTAAAACCTTTTTATTTGGCTGGGCTTTTAGCAAGCGGGGCTAAGGCTTGGTGGGTTGGGGTGGCGATAGTTTTTGTAGCTACGTGGATCTGGCCCAGGTGCATCCCTGCAAGATCTCTTCTCGGTCAGGCCAGTCCCCGAGGGAATCGGCTCTCTACCAGATATGTTTGTTTATAGTTCTCCACCATTACACTTTCAGGTAGCCAGGCATCACACCTCTAGCCAACCCCATCATCTCTCAGACCTGCTGTTTAATTTATTTTTGAATGATGCAATCCCTTTTCTTAAGAACTTTGATACTCATGCCCCGCGAGTCGGCACAAGGTTCATTCCAGCCCTTTTATACGCCGACAACACGGTTCTGCTGTCCCAAACTTTGGTGGGGTTAAGGAGGGCAATGCAGGGATTTGGGGATTACTGTGTTAGGGAGGGTCTAAAGATCAGCTTTGACCAAACAAAAACAATGGTTATGGGGAGCAGGGGATTGGGGAAATTGCATCGTTGGTCCATCGGCGGTAACCTCATCGAACAAGTAAAGGAATTTAAGTACTTGGGCATGATTGTGTCCACCTCTTGAAGCCCCATTTTAGGGCAATGGTGGCGCAATGTAAGATCTCTTCGGCCACTATCCTAAAATACTTTTTTACTCAGGGGGAGAAACTGGTGTTGCCAGCTTTACGGCTCTTCAGGGCCAAAACGATCGCTCAGTGCCTATATGCCCTGCCAGTGTGGGGTCTTTCTTTTCTGGATAAGCTGGAACTGATCCAGAATCAGTTCCTGCATTCTATTCTGGGTGTCCCTCGAGGCACTCCTTTGGTATTGCTTCGGCAAGAATCTTTGAGTACTACTATCTGGAATCGGGCATTTCAAGTGCTTTTGAAGTACTGGGTTAAAGTGGTTATGTTTCCCCCCCAGGGAAATTCCCGGCTCACCATGGTGGTGGATGCTGGCCTTTTTGTCTCTTGGTCGGGGCAGGTGGAGGAGCGGGTGAAATTCCTGGGGTTTTCTAGGGAAGCTTTGGGGCACCTGGGCCCAGACAGGGCTCTGTCATTGATGAGGAGGAGAGTAATGGATCAAGAACTTCAAAACGAAGCCTCTCTCCTGTCATGTCGGAGAGTTGCCCTGAGTATTTCCCCCCAAGCTCTGTAGAGGGGGAGTTAAACTACCTGTATCAGTGGCAGGATTATAAACTTCCCAGAGCTTTAACATGCCTCAGGTGCAATGTTTATCTGTCTGCTATGATGGAGGGTCGCTGGGGGGGNGATAGGAGCGCTAGAACTAAAGTCTTTTGGGGCTTCTCTGCCATCTTCCAGTGCCCTAAAACTTGTTCAGGAACAATTGTAATAATCCTTTTAGAACATTGGTGATTGAAGACATTCTCTTACAACTTGCTAAATGATTTTTTTTTTTTAAATCACTTTCCATTTTGCTTTAATTGCCTCTGCTGTGCTTGGCAGGGAAGGTACTGTAGAGTCACGAGGTCTGCATGCTACCCTGCAGATAAACACCACCATCCTTCAACCTCTTTAAGTGTGTGATAAAGACAAGTATCGATTCTGAAGCTCATGCAGATTTATCTGGGGCGAGGAAGGGGCAGCAGTAGACAAAGAAAGCTGAATTTGGCAGCAGTATGTTAACACTTCAGAGAATCAAAAGCTATGGCTATGGTGTGCAGGGTGGCCATTTGTATATTTTGTAATGTCTTCCCTAAAGCTTTCTGTATAAAAGACCCAAGCCCAATTGGCTTGCTCACCATACGTCTGTGTATGCCACATAACGCATGTGGTAGTTGAACAAATGAACTGCTGAGTATTTTAGGCTCTTAAACCCTTATGTCAGAGGATTGCAGTAATGGTAGTAATCAGTGTGTGAGCCACTAAGATGAATATGATAGGACTGGACACAGTCTTCTCGCCAGTCATATTTTAAAGAGCACCTTTTGCCATCCCCTAACAGGTTCCTATAAATACTTGGGAGGCGGGGGGATACCACCAGTGGAGGTGGAATAGTAACAGCCCCCCGCAACTTTCTGAACTGAGTCAGAGAAGAAGGGAAGCTAGTTCAAAGCAGACCTGCTCACCTTTGCCAAGACGTTGCGATGGGACAGTTGAATTCCCTGGCCAGTCTTACTACTGCAGAGGTAGCTAATACAGTCAAGAAGGGATCACGCATTACCATTAGTGCTACTTATAGGGCTTGAATTATAAGGAAAAAGGCAAGGGGGCTCTCAATGAAATCATGCCCCCTCCCTGCAGCCTTCTAAAGCCAGTAACTAAGGGGAGCATCAAAAAAGGTAGAGGGGGCAGGGCCCCCTGTAGTTCAGGAAGTGGCTACTTGTGGTATTTTCTAAGACTTGTGGGATGCAGTCTGTGTGGAGTGAAGGCAGCCTTTGAGAATGGCTCAGGAATGGAAGATTAGATACTGGGTGCTAATTGGTTTCCTAAGTACTTACTGAATTATGCTATTGTTTTGATGGGAGAGTTAAATAGTCTTCCTCAAAGAAGGTTTTGATGTTCTCTAGCTTCTTCATTGGCCAAAAAGATTTGATTCAGAGTGTCAGATGATAACTTGGCTTTTCTGCAGGGCTTTTTAATAGGTCTGGTCACAGGAATCGGCTAGATTCAGAAAGGGAATTTGGTAAGTGGAATTTTGTGCCAAAGTTAGTGCACAACCATATCATGCTGCATGCAGGCTTGGTAAGACAAAAAGCTGAGTCACAGAGCTACAGCCTTGGGTCATCCCTAATACTTCAAAAGCCTGGATAACACTAATACCTTAAACTTATCAACCATAGTAGTGGCCACACTGTACAAACAAACTGAGCTTTGACCTGGTTTTATTTATAGTACCGAAAATCTAGCCCACTAAATATGTAGCAACGATAGTGTTCAACATGTGAAGTGCAGCTGTCATCAAATTGTTTCAGGAAGAATCATGTATTTCTTTCGTCAATTGCCACATAATGAGATAAACAAATTAGATCTGGAGCTTTTCTCGACTATGTCCTGGTGATGAAAGAAATTAAATGAGTAGTGTTTGTAAATTCAGGATCTATTGCTATTGTGCAACGTGTGGTTGTCCTTGCTTTGTATCTGTCATTGCTCTCTTCTCTCCTTGTTTTGTCAGCTAGATGAATCTGCAGCATTTCCTGATTTCTGACTAAGCAAGATCATAAAAAATCCTGGAACCTTCAGCTCTTATCTGTTAAATGAGAAATAATGAAGTCTGTAGTATGCTATTTCTGAAGAAGTCAACATTTTCCTTGCATGAACAAAAACTGATTAAGGGTTATATTATTAAAATTAATAGGGGTGTCGCAGAGATGCCATTGTTATGGCATCCTTCTGGGGGCCCGAATCTCTGCTGTCTTGTGTCCCTGTTAGGGTGGTGGGCCAGTTAATCTGGTCCGCCATCAGAGATTAATGGAGCCAATTGGATTTCAGAACTCTTTGGGGGGTATACACACTGATTTTGATGACTACTCTGTCGATGGTCTGGTCAAAATGTGGAATGGCATGTTATTTATTTTTTTATTTATTTATTATCACAATTTATAACCTGCTCCCTCCTGCCTACTGGCAGCTTGGGGTGGCAAACACCACATATTAAAAAAATATGTAAAATACATTCATAATAAATAAAGCAACTGAAACCTGGTAAAAAACAAATACACCCCCCCCCCCC
>QEPC01006282.1:1873790-1926618 GCA_003113815.1 Sphenodon punctatus
GAGGGTGGACCTTGGGACTGCCTAGGTTTCCCTGCTACCGTGCGCCCGATGATGATAGAGGTCTGTTCTCTTTGATTAGAGGTAAAGGCCACCCTACTATCCTGATGGGCATTCTTTCCCAGTTAGTTGTATACGTAGCATGGGAACCCCTAGGCACATGTGCTTGCATTGCGTGGACACCTGACCCCTCCCCGGTGACCCTGTTGCACATTCCAACAAAAGAGTACCCCAATAAATCTGAGCTCTTGTAAAGGAGCAAGAGAAGACTTCTCCCAGTTAATGAGGAAGCCTAAACTGGACAGAGAAGAGCACGCTAAGTCGACATGCTCTGTTAACAGGGTCAGAGATTGCACTGTAAAAAGCCAATCATCCAGGTAGGGATAAACGAACATACACCTTTTTCTAAAAGAGGCAACTACTGGTGCTAAGCACTTAGTAAACATACAAGGGGCAGTAGAGTCCAAAGGGCAGAACGCCTAAGCTGGTAATACACCCCCTCAGAGTGAAACCTGAGGTATTGCCTGTGGTTTGCAGCTATCGCAAGGCATCCTTCATGTCTATCTTAGCCATAAAATGGTTCGTCTGGATGGATGGGATGATTTGAGCTAAAGTCACGATCCTGAATTAAAATTTTTTAATGAATTTATTTAAAGCCCTCAGATCCAAGATGGGTCTGGATCCCTCTGGCTTTTTGGGCACCAAAAAGTAGCGGGAATTAAAAAAAACAACTTCCCTGTTCCTCCTCAGGGACAAGTTCTACTGCCCCCTTGAGGCAAAGGTTGAGAATTTCTTCTCTAAGAGCAACAGCCTCAGCATGGAGTAGGCGTCGAGATGAATATGGAGTAGGGGGGGAGACCAAAACTGGATCGAGTAGCCCTGACTGATAATCTCCAGAAACCACTTATCTGAAGTGATACCCTCCCAAACTGAGAGAAAGGGAGCACTAGCCTGTCACCAAAAAGGGGAGGGGAGAAGAGCGAAATCTGTTCCTGATCACGTCAGTGTCAACCTCTTCGGCGCTGTCTGAGATGACGGGGCAGAAGGTTTCTGGGACCGTGGCCCTCTTTTATAGTTCTGCTGCCTCGCTACCAAGTAAGGTGCGTTGTTCCTTGGTGAAGGATAGTGCGGGGGTGGTGCCTGCTTATGAGGCGCCATGATTTTCTCGGGTAGGCACTAGGCAGTGTGTGATGGAGAAGCCTGAGAGGGGACTGCAAGGCCCGTAGGCTTGGCTGGCATCCTATCAGTTTTCAGCTGTTTAAGCTCCTGATTAGTGGATTCCTTAAACAAAGCGTTGGTATCAAATGGTAGATTTGCAATCACATTTTGGGCTTCTTGAGAAAGTCCCGAGGACCAGAGCCATGGGTGTCTTCTCAAGGCTATAGAGGAAGCCATAGACCATCCTGCTGAATCAGTAACGTTGAAGCTAATCCTGGTGAAGTGCCTGGATAACTCCTTACCATTGTTGACTGCATGAGTCAAACAATTTCTTGAGTCCTCTGGAAGATCCTGGAGCACGGTGCCAACAGTGTCCCAGAGGGTATAGTTATAATGGGCCATAAGAGCCATATAATTTCCTGCCCTTATCCCCATAGTGGCGGAGGAGTAAAACCTCTTACCCAGGGAGTCCAACTTTTCCCCCTCCTTATCCGAAGGTTGAGAAGGAACCTTTCCTGACTTAGACCTCTCCAGCGACGCTGAGGCAATGAGAGAGTTCGGTTCAGGGTGTCAAATCAAGTGGTCGTGATTTGCATTCGGCACCAGATACACGCAGAACGACTTCAGCCCCACGGACTGCACAGAGACCGGTTCTGCTCATATCTCCTTTAATCTCTCACTAAGCAGCTCTGCAACAGGTATAGCGAGTCTTTCCCTCGCTCCAACAGACTAGATGTCAAACAACTGGTAGGGTTCCTTTCTGTCAGTTGGCCCCAAGGGGACTCCCTGCGTGGAGGCCTTACAAGCCAGAACTTCTTGAAAGGATCTGAAGTCATCCGAGGATGAGATAGGCGAATCACCCACTCCGAGCCCAGAGACCTCATTGGCACCAGAGGGTTGAAGTGTCTCCTTTGGCACTGAATACAAGTCATCATCATCATCTTCATCTGAGCCCTGGTTGGATAGAGCACGATGACTCTCCCAGTCATCTTCAAATAAGACAGAAAAATCAGCAGGCAAATCCACAGATATATCCCCCGCATCATCACATAGAGGAACCTCATCAGGTCTCATCATGGGGTAAGGCGGCGTAGCAAATGCTCTCACTTGAGTAATGGAAGGAGCTGGGACCAGCTGGCCCATGGAAGACAGTGCTGTTATCGAGGAAGCAGGCACTGACTGCACCAAGTGGATCGGTACCGGCGAAGGAGAGGGGTGAGGAAGCTGTATACCCTCTAGCATTGATTTTACTGTGTTTTTGATGAATTCCCCGAGAAAGCTCATCAGTGGCCTGAAGAAAATATCACGCTTTTCTGGTGTTGGCCCCTCAGGCAGTCAACAGGGTGGGGTGGAGAAGAGGATGTGGCAAGAGGAAGAGGGAGAGGGCTCTCTTCAGTAGCAAACAGGACGGTGGTTGGGCCTGCATGGCAACTTCTATGCAGTGCTGGGCCAGCCAACAAGCTCAGTCCTGTTTGTGTCCTCTTTTTGAAGGAGCGACACACCGAGCACAGGGTAGTATTATGCTGGAAGCCCAGACAGAAGAGGCAGCAGGCATGCACATCAGAGGCAGGGAACTTAGCCCCACCATCCACATAGTTTTTGAACCTTTTGGGGGCCATACATTGATGGTAGACAGGATGGCAAGACCCATCCTAGAACTATGAAAATTTATTTAATGACTGTTCTTTTTCTTTTTTGTTAAGAGTCTTCAGAGGCTGAAGGAATTGCCCAGTCTCTGCTTGGGCGGAGAAAGAAGTGGGTATGTGGGGAGCAGGAGTGGTTTATATAGCTGCTGTGATGTCATCTCCCTGCTCCCCGCCCTAGAAGTTGCTTGGAAGATCTTCCCAGTCTCGGCACCAGGGGACACCAAAATACTAATGGGTGTATGTGGAGACTGAGGCACTCAAAGAAGGACAAAGAGTATCCACAAGAACCCTTCTTGGTGAAATGAAGACAATGCCCCAGTGCATAAGAAAGCATACAGTTAGACTTAAAGTCAATGAGAGATCACCATTGATTTTACTGGATGAAGGATTGTGCCCTGAATGAATTCATATGATACATCCTATCTTGGTACTATCTGAAATAATAATTTCAACAATAATAATTGATGTAGATTATTGTCTTGCTTTGCTTATCCAAGCATCACTCCCCCATAGGGGACACACAACACTCTTACATATATGCTCATGGGCCAACACAATACAAAACAAAGAGCTTTGGGTAACGCCCACAAACACACCTTTGCCTTGATCCCACACATACTGCCGTGATGGCCGAGACAGCTGCTTCATGGCATCACAAAGCAATCTGCCTGCACGCAAGGAACTTCCTAGCTAGGAGTACATGTTGCCTTTGTGTCAGATGGCACATGCTGCAATACGCCATTATTCTACGTTAACTGATTTCTACACCCTTTTCCTCAAGAGAAAAGGGTAAGATTTAGTCTTTGGGCCACTTGGGCGCTTCCTGTCTTTCACTAGGTGATGGAGCATGGCCCATATGAACTTCATGGTGAGACTCACAAAGAGAATGGGTGTCGTCCTGTTCCAAAAGCACTAGTACATGAACTGAGGCCACTTTCATACATTACCAGGGAGGCAGGGAAACTTCTGTTAAAGAAATCATGGCTTTGTTCTCACGGCAATTCGTGCACACTGGAGTATACTGTTTTGCTTTAATCTCGCGAGAACACCAAGTCCCCAAATGTAGCATTTACAAGGACCGTGTTCTCCTGGGATAAATGCGGAATAGCGCACTCCCACGTGTACGAATTGCCACGAGAACAGAGCCGCGATTGCTCTGATGGACATTTCCCTACCTCCCCAGTTATGTGTAATCAGTAATCACTGTTAATTCTTAGCATTGTGGTATATCGGACACACAGATGAGTAATTTTGATGTCATCCAGTAGAGGGCAATGGTGTGCTACACACTAAAAAATTACAATGCAGTGTTTCTTGCTTTACAGATTTTTCTGCACACAATGCACCATAGTCTTTTAGTAGTTGATAGAGTCTTGGAGTTGGAAGATCTGGGTTTGAGGTCAGGACTTCATAAAATGGTTTTCACCTTCTGTACCTCAGTTCTCCATGTATTGTATGAAAACAGACTGGCAGTGATGCTGGCTACATGCTTGGCAAACACTTGACCACTGAAACAGAATGGGGCTGTCTATTGTCTATAGTCCTATTGTCTGCTGGACAGAGAGACAGGGATCACACTTATTACACTCCCTGCAGGGAGGTGGGTACCCTGGAGTAATGGGGTTCCATTGAGTCTGGGACCTGGACACTAGGAGGGCTCTCTGCAGTGCAAGTAGCCTCAGCACCACTAGGAAATTTTCAGAGTGGAGGGGGAAGCAGGACCAACACCCTGCCCCCACCCACTCTGAAAATTTTATAACCGCCTTCGGGCCACTTGTAGCGCTTATATTTAGAACATGTAGCAAACAAGTTGTAGGGCTATTTATTTTCCTCTTAAGATAACAAGAGCAATGACAAATATATTAAACTAAGGGGAAAGAAGGAAAATCAACAGCTCTGCTTGTGCTGCATCAAAACGCACTTCTTGACAGCACTAGAGAGTCAGCAATCTGGTATTAATCACCCAGGAATGCAGAACTGCCTGATGGTGTTATGAGGGGAACAGGGACATCAAGCATAAAGCACAGGCTTGCAGATAAAGGTGCTATTTCTCTAGCAGGTGGCTACTAAAGCAGAATGCAGCACCAAGTCAGGTATAATAAACAACAAAAAAGATGCTACAGTTTAGACCCCAGTAAGAATACCTTAGTCAATCTGTGGCTTTATATATTTTATTATCCTAAGCAGGAATGGAAATCAGCCCAAAATGCAGGTTTGAGGCTTCCATCACCTCAGTTGACAGTTTCTCCATGAATAGTGGTAGTAATTAGGAGGCAAAAAAGAATATGATCTGCCCATCACACACACACACACCAGCAGCTCTGAAATTTAAGCCAGTAGAGGGCAGTGCTGCACACACAGCAGCCAATACTTTAATCAGAGCAGGGAAAACCTTAGCACCGCTCCTGTCAGCTGTGCCAAAGGGAATTTTCCTTAGACTCGCCAAATAAAGCTGTTGTGTGCAAATCACAGAGGCCTTTTTTGGGGTGTGGGGTGTAGACATTATTAGCACATTCTGGCAGATGAAAGGACATGCAGGCTTGGAAATGCTATAGATCAAGAAAGATCGTCTGAGCCGAAAAATGAGAAAAATTAAGGATCCTTGATAAAGATTTAAAATTGTGAAGTGTATTGGTGAAAAATGATGCAGTCCTTACTTTGGGACCCTGTTACGGAATGGGGAGCTACTTGAGGAATTATCTAGCCAATTTCATTGAGGATGTGTCTTCCCAAAGCATGTGACTTTCCCAGCTGGGGGAGGTCAACAAGTCAAATACCCGAGCTGGATCATTTTATGATTATCATCAGCAAGGAAGGATAGGTAATTAAACTAGGGCTGAAACAAATAATTTGTACAAGTACAAAATTTGACGAAGTTGGTTTGTTTTATTTCCAACTCGCGTTGGTCTTTTATTATAATCACTTCAATATTTGTTTGGTCATTTCAGACATTTCAGTATTTCAGTTTGGTCATTTGGGTATTCCTTGTGTACTAGTGAGTGCTGCTATTGGGACACCAGCATGTAACATTGCTGTTGTCCAAACACCAACAGTGCAACAGCCCTGATAACTAGTTGATGTGCAGCCGGGCTAACTAGTACTAAACCAAGTAATACCAAAAAAGACTGAACTGAAATAAATGAAACACCCACATGACTGAACCATAAAACTGAAATGTCCCAAATGACTGAAATGAAGTAAACAAAGAAATAAATATGCAAATATTGCATGCCAACAAAGTTTATTTGGATATTTAGTAACATATTTGAATATGCAAATCGTCTTGCAAATTCATTTCAGCCCTAAATTAAACTTTAAACTTCAAAGCACAAACTGATGTGCATTTCCTCAGGTCAACGTTGGTGCTGGCTGGCACAAGCAGTTCAGCGGACGTCGTGTCCTCTTACATTCTTGGGGCTGGGGAATTGCTCTCCAGTGACTGGCGCTAAAACACTGCAGCTGCTGGGCTCTCTGAGTCGCAAAGCATCAGCCCTGCTCAACCTGTCAGAGACTTCAGCCACATTGGGTGTTTTTAGACAAGTGCCTCCTCACCCATCCCACGTTGCAGGGCCACATCGGCACCGTATGCAGCCCTGCAACATGCATGATGGGTGGGGGATCGGCGGGAGGCGCTTGTCTACACACCCCCATTGTTCTAGGGGCGGGGTTTTACACGAGACGCCCCCACACATGAAAATCTGGATTGCCCCATGCATGGGCAGGGTGGACATTGTGTAGACGGCAACCATGGGTGGGGTCGGTCGTGTGAAGCGCCCCTCCACGCACAATGCCCCCTGCACCCACCCCATGTGCTGACCATGGACACACACACGCAACGGCGCTCATGTAAAATCACCCAATGTCTCCCTTCTCCGAACCTTCAGACACACATGCAAGGAAATCGACTAGGAATTTGGATGACAGTGTTCTGGGTCTCCTCACAGATGGTCTCATGGAAAAGAATTCTTACACCCACTTGGAGACTGTATCAGATCAGCAGATATAATAATAAAAGCTTCTTTGAAACTGACAGAATTACACATGATTGTCTCTCCCACCCACAAGGCAAATACACTGATGGTTAAATAGGGAGAAGCAGGCGCACAAACAAAATGGATGCCAGCTTTGATTCTTTTTCAAGAATTAACCAGTTGCTGTTTCTTGAAAGGACTCTGCCTCTTTTTCCATGACTGCTTAGTATTCTTAAGAGCCTTCAGGGAGGGAATTTGTGAAAGGCTTTCAGGAAATTAAGGTACACTTAGCTGGATCACCCTTCTTGACAAGGTTGTTGACACCCTCCAGGAATTCTAATAGATCAGTGAGGCATGATTTCCCATGTTGGACTGTTATGTAACATTTCATGTTTGTCTACGTATGCAATAACTTAATTCTTTAACGCACAGTTTTCCAGTTTGCCTGGTGCTGAAGGCTAGTTTGTGTTAGCCTTTTACTGGGAATGCCCTGACTCCAACTCTGATGACCTACATCCTCTGCATCAACAGTGCATCGTAATTGCTACTCAGAGATCTTTTATGTTGTATGCCAGCTCTTGTTCCCAGCTGTAAAAGCCCCATGCACATCTGTGATACTGTAGAAATAATTGCTAGCAAGGTGCTTTGGAGACAAAAAAAGCCCATATATACACATGGTGGTATTTATAATTAGAAGACCAAAACGCCTTTTTCAGAAATACTCGAAAAAGGAAATCTGGTATGTTTAGCCAAGAATAATCCTCTGCTATTGCAGTTTAATAGCCCCAAGGACACTCTTCTGCTTCAGGTCAAATCATGCTCTAACCTCTAATACAAGGCAAGGCTATTTCACCATTCAGGGTATGGTGTGGAAGTTAAATGTGACTCTTATCCCGTATGCTTACAGGCAGCCCTACACAAATCATTGTGTTTACCTCGTCTCTTGCTGATTTTAGGTTGGCTTTAATAGGTACTAAGTTATTTGTCAGCCCACAAAAAAAAATATTTTGTCTCATTTCTTTAACGTCACCCATCCCATGAAGATAAAATCATTGGTACAATCCTGGCTTAGTTATTGCAGTCAGTGACAGAACTCATACTGATCAGCTCCAAAGGGGCCAGGACTTAACCCATGTATCTTAAATCTTTGCCTGCCACCACTAAAGGCCCCAAACCTGGCAACACTTTGCTGTGTGTTTAATTTGATTTGCAGTACACAAATACTTCCTTCAGCTCCATTGGGGCTACTCACATGAGTAAAGCCATGCCTATGTGTAAGCCTGTTATCCTGCGAGTCCTTACTGCTTGTTGTTTGGCTGCGTTACGCCGTTCCAAAGCAGGCGTAAGCCTGATGTAGCCAGCTGTTTAAAGTGAATCTCTAAGTGCTGTACATCACTTGCATGGTGTAAAGCAGCCAGAGTGTCTCAAGGAATCTGGCCCAGCAAACACAGCTTCCATCCCGGAGCTGACAGGCAGCAGCACTAGTGCTGGTCTCAATGCTCCTGTGTCTGCAGTGGTTTTGTTGAAGGGTTTCATTTCTCAGTATACTTTCTATTTCCATCGCAAAAGCCTGCCGTGCTTAGAGCATTTCCCTCCTCACAGCGTCTCCCATTGCCTAGCTCGTGTTTTAGCATATTTGCAATCGGCTTCCTTTAGTTTTCCCTGAAGCGAGCCATAGATAATATTAAAGCAAAGCAAGCAGGAAACCTGGAAGGAAAAGCTCCCGTCCCAGACATAACTCTCTCCATGGTATTCCTTGGATGGTGATGGCATGATGTACCATACTCACTGCGGGGAGAGGGAAGGAAGCTGAGCTCCACAAGTTCTTTGTGATTTATCCAGTGTTTTTCACAAGCCTCCATAATTAAAGTCCATTGTGCCTTACTTGTCATGTGATTGAAGGTTCTTGTGTTATTTTCTCCCAGGGATAAAAGTGCGTTCAGTGAGATTATTGCTTAGTTTTGGTGTGTGCATGCATGCTACAAGCCGGGGAGGGGAGAGGACTTGGCTCAGGAGACACATGTAATCCTAGGCCCCATGCTGCATTAATGGACTTATTATTTGCAGGCACAATTCAAGGTGCTGGTTTTACCCTATAAAGCCCCAAACAGCTTGGGTATCGGGGATAGGGGTAGGAACGGGGAACACACAGACTCCCCACACTCACACACCTCGGCGGGGTGCCCCTTACGGGGAGTAAGGGTCCCTCAGGATCTTGTGTGGCCCTTAGCTCCCTAGTATGAGAGCGGGCCAGATCATCACAGAGAAGGCAACCACCTGGGACACTGATGAGGCACTCCCACCGGCTCCGGGGGGGGGGACAGTCCCACACCCCACAGGCTGCGTCCACACCACACACCCAGGGAGCCGCAGGGTGAGGGGAAGCGTGAGGTTCACAGGGGAAGGGACACCACACACCCAGGGAGCCGCAGGGTGAGGGGAAGCGTGAGGTTCACAGGGGAAGGGACACCACGCACCCAGGGAGCCGCAGGGTGAGGGGAAGCATGAGGTTCACAGGGGAAGGGTCCAGGGGAATGAGGCAGTGGGTCAAGAGGTATCCCACGGGGCCCAGAGGGGGAGAGGGAGGAAACTAGGACTACGGGGAAAGATAGGGAAGGAGGGATCACACACTCCACTTGTGCACACTCTTCAGGCACTCTCCCACTCACTCAACAGGCGCTCACCGTTCACGCAGACTTCAATTGCTCACAGAATCTACACCACACTCTCTGTCTCTTCTCACTTCCACTTCGCAAGGGCCAGTTCCTCACAGTCAAGGCTGATCACCAGCAAGGCTTTTCCTTGCCGGTCAACTTTTATGTTGTCAGAGCCTCTTCCCGCTGTGCATGAAGGTGCGCTGTACGCTGCAGCCCTGCCCCTCCAGCTTCTTCCTCACTTCCCTGCCCGTCGCTATGTGCGCAAGGGGCGAGGTCGGAACTCCCCGCACTGTGCGCCTTCCTAGTAGTGTCCCGCCCATTGCCGCGAGATTGCCGGGGGCGATGGTAAAAACTAGGGATGGGCGAACGCGGTTCGGAAGTTCGGAGTTCGGACTGAACTCGAACTGTTCGGATGACCGAACTCGAACCCGAACATACCAAACAAAACGAACACCGAACGGCGAAATGGCCGAACAGTTCGGTCAGTTCAGATCGCGTTCGGATGAGTTCGGGTGGCAAAAAAAGGTTCACTGGAAGGTCAAACATTACAGGGAGGTGTCAGTCACTGAGGAGCAGACTTCCAGGCACCAGGGGTGGAGAGGCTTGCAAGAAACGAAACTAATTATCTGCCTCCCCCCTTCCCAACACCTTCTGAGCTAGTCACTGTTCCTGAACAGCAGGCGTTGAGTAGGATTTTTAGATTGCTTTAAGTTTCATTTCACTTTTGTAATGAAATGAAACTTAAACCATAAACTGAAACCTTGTGTTATGCACTGTACAGACTCATTGAGTATGTAATGTATGTATTTCACTACAGACTCCTCTTCTATTTGTGAAGATTCCCCCCCCATCCCATATATATTGGATGTATATATATCCATATATATCTCCATATATATGGATATATATATATCCATATACATATATATCTATATGGATACATATATATATATGGATATGGATATGGGATGTGGGGGATAGATAGATTAGATGAAGACAGTTGTAGGAGTTACCTTAGTGATAGAGATAGCGTTAGTGATTTAGTTTTAATGTTTGTAGGAGTAGGTCTGTGTACTTATTAGATAATCCATTTAGTTCATAGCATTTAGAATAGTTAATAGCGGTTAGATTTAGTGTAGACAGATAGATATAATATTAGATTTAAAAAAATAAGAAAACCCCATATAAAAACCAAATAAAGAACAAAAGAAAACCCAATAAAAAACAAAAAAAACATTAAAAAAAACCAAAAAACCATAACAACACTTCCCGAACGGATGAACGGACGAACCGAACAGCCGAACCGAACAGCCAAACGGCCTAACCGAACAGCCTGTTTGGACGAACGAACCGAACATCCGAACCCGAACGAACGAACCGAACAAATCCGAACCGAACGCAGCCGAACCGAATGGCCAAACCCGAACCGCGATCTGTTTGCCCATCCCTAGTAAAAACCATGCTCCTGCAGGCAGCCGCGGCGGCCTCTGACATTGGGCCCCAGGTATCTGAAAGACTGCCTCTTCCCCTATGTTCCGTCGCAGCCTCTGAGGTCACCTGAGGGCACCTTCTTGTGAGTGCCAAGAGCCCATTAAGTTGCTACAATGATGGCACACAGGGGGGCATTCTCGGTTGCTGCCCCACAATTGTGGAATTCCCTCCCCTTCGCACGCTGCCTAAGCCCGAGCCGGTTCATCTTCCAGAGATGTAAGACCTTTTGGTTTGACCAGACATTTGGCAGGTGAAAATAGGATTCAGTGGGATTGTGTAAAAGGGTTTGGGAAAGAGGATTAGTGGGTGGCGGATAAGGTGAGGATAATGGGTGGGGTGATGGGCTTTCAAGGGATTTTAATGCATTTTATTGTATTCTATATTTTTGATTTTCTAATGTTGCTGTTGTAAGCTACCCTGAGCCTCCAGAGAAGGGCAGGATAACAATGTAAAATAAAATAAATAATTTTGCCTGAGTCTCAGCAGCTGAATTACTGCTGCTCCTCAGAATCTCAGCAGCTAGGACTGCATGCAGCTCATTATCGCCAGCAGTCAGTCACAAAGCAGGAGAGCTGCGTGTCTCCTGTAGCTCTCGGCCATATGAAGATTTTGGTGTGTGGTTCTTGGGATTGGGAGTGTTAGCCACCCCTGCTACAAAACCTTGCTTGGGCTGTCAGCAGGGTTCAAGCCCAAGCTTGGTCACCCCATGCCTCCGGTATCCTGCATCTAAAAGCATAAGCTCTTCTAATTTGGACTAAAGGAGCGCACCATTACTTGGCAGCTAGAAGAGACCCACATCCTTTTATACTGACAAACTATTAGAGAGACAAACCCCCAAACGCTCCTAGCATGGGCTACACAGGTGTACCCTGCCTGCTGTCTGCGTATTCTGCACATAGAGACATTAGCATGTGCTGCTGCCCGCAAGCACCTTCTCATTGGTACGGGGGTGTATCTGCGTAAGGAAGGTGCACCGAGGAGAGAGTTCTAAGTATGATCGGTGGAGTCACATCCTACACACCTCCTTGCTTTCACACCAGGATCAGACCAAAAGGAATAGGTTTTGCTGTCGGCAGCACTCTAACCATGCCTGCATGCCTAGGTGAGACAGGAGTTGCTTTTATCAATCTAACTCCTGCTCAGAGATTCCATAATGTTCTCATTAAAATGTTTTTTTCCTCATCAAGAAAGACTTTTGACACCCTTTGCAAAACCCAACAACTCTGAGTCCAGTTTACCCAGAAACCCAGTGGAGTTAGACAATATTGGTAAGGTTTCTCATTCTAGACTACGGGAGAAGGCTTGATGCAGAGTTATAAAGCATCCCGATGTTCTCAGCTGAACCTTGCTATGTAAATATTTTATTATCGAGTTATTACACAAAATAACTGAACAAGAAGAAATGTGTTTTAAACTGAAAGTCTTTTTAATGATATGAGTGAAAAGAGGGCGGAAATCCTCAGTGGATGGATAGATTTATTTTTCTGTCACCCGCTCCCAGGCTGATAAGCTAAAAAGCAAGGCAAATCTGTTTGAAGTCTTCCCAAGCTGAGAACTCCCATGTTCAGCCCCCACGTGTGGAGTCCAACCGCTCTGCTACAAACCTTCCATAGCAGGTTGGTATTGACAGACACTTGCACTGCAGGGATGCTTTACAGGTGTTGCTCAGATCAAGTCAAGCGGGAGCCAAAGGGAGTGGGAGGGAAGAAATAAACTATAAATCAATGGAAGGGCCCACTGTTATTGTGCACAGCAGAAAGCCAAGGTCTGATTTTAAAAATTATTCTGGCTTGGATGACTTTCATTAAATTGCCCTAATGAAACATTAGCATCCACTGTAACCTGTAATCTAATATAGATCATTAATTCTCACAGACCTTGACTGACTGTCCGTCTTGCTCGTCTTCCTTTAACTTCCAGCAGGAGCGTCAGAATATATATATATATATTTTTTTTCTGGTTAGAGATCAGGTGAGGAGGAGAGCAGGGAAAGGAGATTTTACACATCCTATTTGCTAAGCATTTAAATAACTGAATTCTCTTTGTTAGGCAATGCCTGGAAAGAAACCATTTTCCATGTCACCCCAGCAAGGATGATTACAATGGGTATTAAGGTAGCTTTGAGTCAAGGTACAGTACGGTAGCCGTTAAGCAGAGGTAATCTCATAATGGGAAATGGCATAAAAATAGATATTACATTGAATTCTTCCTAGAATATGTGCAGTGCTGGGGGTTTGGTAGTTCTGTAGAAATGTTCACTGCCTCTTAAATCATGAACTAACCTGGAACAACTGGCTCCGGGAACTGACACAAATAACCAGGTCAAGGGCAAAACCCGAGTTAGTGGCAAAATTCTCATTGATTTCAATGGTGGAGGATTGTCCTGTTTCCATTCTGAGAACTATCCTGCTGGGGGGGAGGAGCGCTAGGGAAAAGTCCTGAATGGACAACCCTGAGGACTGAAGTCCTCTGTTTAGCCACAGAACAAGTGTGATGCGCACAGTGATCCTTCAAGCTTTCCCAAAGGACTGTCAGTGTGTTCTCCTGGGACAGGTTTCAGGAACCTTTTCCCTCCCAGGGGCCACTTTGAAAGTTAGTACAAGCTCAGAAAAATGCATAGAATTTGGGAGGGGGTGTGCCTAAGGACTGGAGTGCACTTATCAGGTAGATGCCCTCATCGCCGTTCTCTTACCCCGAGCTCACTCTTTGAGTGGTCTGTAGTTAGGGTTAGGCACTTTATTCAGGGTCCAAATCCAGGAACTGGAAAGGGCAAATAAAAGCTAGTTGTAGGCCACATTTGGTCCCTAGGCCTGAGATTCCCTGCCCCTGCTCTAGAAGAAAAAAACATATTAGGTCTCTCCAAAGCCCATCTGGCCTTGGCCCCTCAGTCATACATTGGGTGTTTTCAGATGTGACAATAGCCCGCATTTCCATGCCTCGACCCACGTAGAATTGCGGGCTACCGTCAGGTCAGAAATCGCTGCCAGATGTTAGCCTGGGCCATTCTCCAGCCAGCGTTGGCATGTTGCTCAGGCTGTGACTCAGGAACACCCCCAGATCACAGTCTGGGCTAAGTGCCAACACCGCCTGGGAATGGCTGCCAACTGGATGAACGGCCTCTTTACTTACCCCGGTCGGGGACTCTGCCAGTTCTTGGTAGCCATGGGCCACCGTGGCTGCCTGTCAGCCGGGGGGTGGGCGTGGGCTGCTCCGGGGCTGGGCGGACACACGGTCGTGCATATCTCTGTCTCCTCCCTGGCCTGGTCGCCGTCATATTTATTTGGTGGCTGGGCTAGCTTCCAGCCGGAGTGATGGCTCCCATCACCGCCCGGGAAAGTCCGTGGCAGCAGCAGGAGCCGTCACGTTTGTTTTATCCCATTATCTTCTCCTTATGGAAAGTCCAATAGCATTTAACAGAAAATAATATTCTGTAATTCTGAAGTTTCCTATAGACTTTTATGTCAAGAGAATGTGATTGTCTTCTCACCAACAGAAACTGGTCCAGTAAAACATATCATTAGAATTACTTCATCCCCCATCTATAGAATTTTATGAAGAACCACTGCCGTTCTACAGCATTCCTTTGTTTGGTGTGCGTATATACAGTAAGAGGTTTGAGATTAATATACACAGGATGCTATCACATTCTGTGAGATTTTCCATAAGAATTACCTTCGTCACCGTAGCCGTTTGCTCTAGATAGTGAAAACTGAGATTCCAGGAAGTTAAATCACATGTTGATAAAGACGTAACTTGGCTCTTAAAACCAGTATGTTATTACATACTGACAACAACATGCAACATTTACCAAAGGAAAATAAATGTGTATTTTCCTATCCTTTCAACTGTACAAGTCTCTCTGAAATTTGTGCTGGTCAGAACTCGGACACACAGGACGTTAAAAGCAAAAAGGAAAGATCTGTATTTAGGGCTGGCTGACAGCATGAGCCATTGGCACTCTATGCTAACCCAGATGTAGCAGATTCAACATGTTTGTTTGTTTTTTTGGTAAATAGGTTGCTTCTTTATTAATTTGGGGCTTTTCCCCACAGATGGGGGGCCCCATGGGTGCATGGGGGGTGTGTGTGGTGCGGTGGGTGGAGATGGGCTTGGGGCCATTCCCAAGAGTGCACGCCCATCTCCGTGCACGGAGGCACCTCCGTTTTCCCCAATGCCTCTGCGCATGGGTGATGGGTGGAGCGCGGACGCACACACGTGCCTTCACCCATCCGCCACGGCATTCTCACAGGCACCCTCCACCCACCTCCATGCAGCAAAACTGCACGGAGATGGGTGAAGGCGTCTCGTGTGAAAAAGCCCATTGTCTCTTAAACATAATGGTTTGACAGAATAATATATATTTTTTGAGCAGAGTGAAGGGATTTCCATGCTGAGTAACCAATGAATAAATCACCTCTCTTCGGCTAAGTCCTGATCTAAAGTCCCATTAAAGTCTTTCCATAAACTTTGGGTCTGGTCTTTATCTGTAACAGGCAAGACATGTAAGGAAGCAGTAGGATTCCCCATTCAGTTATTGATCCAGTCATTTAAATGTGCTGTTTTTGGAAGAAATTGTACTAAAAAAAATCTCTAAGATCTAATTATCTTATAAATAAGGCAAATAGCCACACTAAAAATACTGAGCTATAATGACTAGAACAGAAACATTAGCTACGAAGAGCAGTTTTGGCCAAGTAGAGCGGAATTGTCTGATGTGAATCACAGACATATTTTAATGCAAGATTAAAACATTGTGTTAACCAGCTTTGTGCCACTGATAATGGATTTTGACAGTCTGAATACTGAGAAATGGGATAATACCAAGGAGAATCTTAATCTCTTTATGTGGCCCTTCAATGTCAAGTGACCCAAGGTTGAATTTTAAACCTGCGTTTATTGAGCAGCTCTGCAATGCTTCCAGGACTGGCTAATTTAAACAGTGTTGAATGAAAAGTTCCTGAGGCTGCTGCTCTGTTATCCAGTTGGTGAAAAAGTTTTGTACATGCCATAACTATCAACATGAAATAAACACAGCTGTGTCATTCATTCTTAGCATAAGTGGCATACTGGATCAAACCAATGTGCCAATCAAGCCTGGTATCCTGTCTTCTGCTGGGTGCTTTGGAGAAGTACCAGACGGGTCCATTCCTTGCAGTTTACTCCCAGCTCCTGACAAAGGTTACATCGTCCAACCTTTTTGGGGAATAGCCATTAATGGACCTGTCCTCCAAGAACTTATCCAATCCTTTTAAAAACCCAACTGTGTCACTGGCCTTGAGCATATCCTCTGGCAACAAATTCCATAAGTTCATTGTGTGTGTTAAGTGAAAAAAATACTTTCTTATGTTTGTTTTAAATCTGCTGCCAGTTAGTTTCATGGAGTGTCCCCTAGTTCTAGCACTATTTGAGAGGGTAAATTACAACTCTCTATTAACAATTATTATTAATTATTATTATAATTATTATTATATTAAAACTTACATACCGGCCCCTCCTGCCTCAGGCATCTCGGGGAGGCTTACAACATTTTAGAACATATTAAAATATACAATAATAAACTATAATTAAAACAGTATAAAAACCCATTCCCCCCCCCCCCCCCCCCCTAACACACCCCATCTCCTTCGGGAAAGGCCTGGCAGAACAGCCAGGTCTTACAGTGTCTGTGGAAAGAGGGGAGGTCAGTAGTCAAGCGGACCTCCAATGGAAGTTCCACAGCTGCGGTGCAGCCACAGGGAACATCCTCCTCATGGTGGACACTTGGGAGACCCAAGGGACCTCGAGGAGGACACCCCCAGCCGACCGCAGGGGCCGATCCAGGACCTGGAGGGTGAAGCGGTCCTGCAGGCAGGTGCGGCCCAAGCCATTTAGGGCTTTAAAAGGTAAACACCAACACCTTGAATTGGGCCCGGAAAACTATCGGCAGCCAGAGCAGAGAGCGGAGCACTGGTGTAATGTGCTTGCGTCGGCCTGTCCCAGTCAGGAGACAGGCCACCGCATTCTGCACCAGCTGCAGCTTCCTAACCAGCACCAAGGGTAGCCCCACATAGAGTGTGTTGCAGTAATCCAGTCTCGAAGTAATAAAAGCATGAATGACTGTGGCCAGATCCTAGTCCAAGACATACGGTCTAAGGGGACGCACCAGATGTAACTGGCAGAATGCCCCCTTCACTACAGCTGGCACCTGGACATCCAGGCAGAGTTGCGGGTCCAGGAGCACTCCCAGACTCCGAACAAGTGAAATCAAGGGAGGATGCACCTCATCAACAATGGGGGCCATTACTCCCTCAGCCTTCCCCACAACCATCACCTCCGTCTTGTCAGGATTTAATTTCAAGCGGCTTGCCCTCGTCCAATCCCACACAGCTGACAAACAACGGGTAAGCACCGAGACTGCCAGGTCGGAATCAGAGGAAAATGACAGATATAGCTGGGTGTCATCGCATATTGATGACACCTCACCCCAAACTCCCTGACAACCTCCCCCAAAGGCTGCATGTACACACTGAACAAGAGAGGGGATAAGATGGAACCCTGCGGAACCCCACACGTGAGGCCCCAGGGGGAAGATGAAAACTCCCCCAGCACCACATGTTGGGTTCTCTCAGCCAGGAAAGAACGGAACCATTCAAGAACAGTCCTGCCAATCCCTGCCCGATCCCCAAGCCAAGTCACCAGCAGCTCATGATCGATGGTATCAAAAGCAGCCAAGAGATTTAACAGGATCAACAGGGTTGAGCAACCCTGGTCCAACTCACAGGAGAGGTCGTTGGCCAAGGCCACAAGTACAGTCTCCGTGCCATAACCCGGACGAAAGCCCGACTGCAAGGGATCAAAAAAATTGACCTGGTCCAAATGCCCCTGAAGCTGCTGAGCTACCACGCATTCAATAACCTTCCCTAAAAAGGGAAGGTTAGCGTTGACTCCCTGCCAGCAATGGCCCCAATATCTCCAACTAGCCTTAACCAGCCAGGACGGGCATCGATCTAATTCACAATAGGTGGCTCGAACAGTCCCAAGAGCATCTCCCACATCCGAGGACAACTCAGCCCAAAACTCATCCCACAAAACAGGACAAGAAGGGGCTTCTACTGCCTCTGACCCATTTTCTGCTAAAAAAGGTGCATCAAAACTGTGGTGAATTTAAGTGATTTTATCTGCAAAAAAGTCCACAAACAAATTACAGCGAGCACTTGATTCTAAGTCCAGGCAGAGGGAGACCGAACTCGCCAGCCCCCTCACCACCTGGAACAGCTCAGCCGGGTGGGACTTTGCGGACGCAATGAGGGCAATGAAGAAAAACTTCTTTGCTGTCCGCACCGCAACGGCATAGGTACGTAGCCAGACTCTATGCTGCAATCGGTCAACTTCAGTATGCGAGTGACGCCACCGTCGCTCTAACCATCGCCCTTCACACTTCATCCACCGCAGCTTCTCCGTGTACCACGGGGAGCTATGTTGTTGGTACTTCGGGAGCGGACGCCTGGGGGCCACACGGTCAATGGCCTCCATCAACACAGAGTTCCACATGGACACGAGGCCATCAAGGTCAGAGGAAACATCCCCTAGAGCTGTCTGGAACCTTTCTGGCTCCATAAGCCTTCAGAGGCGAACCAACCTAACTGGTTCCGCACCCTCCCAGGAGCTGACATGCACCAGGATATCAGCTCAACCGATGTTGACAGCAATATGATCAGAGGTTATTCAGTGTTCAGGGAGACAGTGTTGTCCAGTTGCTAGAGTGGGAGCAGTGGGAGCTGGGAATCTTGAGTTCTGTTCTTGGACAGGACTGGTGTTGGGGACAGGCAAGATATACAGCTGCCCTCAGCATGAGATTAGCATGGGCATAAAAATTAGGCTTGGGGACTGGGGAATTGAACACCTTGAACAGAGTCCCTGGAAGGCTGGGGGACTCCCTCTCCCTAAGAAAATTTAGAGGCAGGAGTCTCCCTCCCAAATATAAGAAATAAAGTGATGGACTGAGAGGGACAGTTATTTTCACTGGTCTCATGCCAGAGAAGCCTTTCTATATTTACCAACATATGTGGAACCACAAGTAGTTCACAACCAACATCTCAGCAACACTCTCCTCCATATGGAAACTTGTTTTCCTCTGTTTGGTCACAAAAATATACATAACCTAGTGAAACTCCTGGTGAAAAGGCTCCGCCCATATGTTTCAGACTCCGATCTTGCCACTATCATCCATGCGTTTGTCACCCTGAGGCTAGACTATTGCAATGTGCTCTACATGGGGCTGCCCATGACGACGGTTTGGATGATGCAACTAGTGCAGAATTCTTACTGGGACGGACCGCAGGGAGCACATAACACCTGGGCTCCAAGCACTACATGGGCTGCCTATTGTCTTCCAGGCCCAATTCAAGGTGCTAGTATTGACTTTTGAAGCCCTTCACAGTCTAGGCCCCACGTATCTGAGTGATCACCTCACCCCCTGGGCTCCTGTGGTCGTCCAGGGATGCCCTCCTGGAAGTCCCGTTACCAACAGGTTCAGATGGACAGGAGGACATTCTCGGTGGCCACAGTCACTTTGGAACTCCCTTCCAGTGGTTCACCTCAGCCCGTATCTTCTCACCTTCCGACAACATTGTAAGACCTGGCTTTTCCACCAGGCATTTGGCGGGGGAGGAGGGGAGGGTGGGATGGCTATGTTGGGGTAAAACTGGGGTCTTTCTTTTCTGCACTGTGGGTGTTTTGTTGTTTTGCAGCTTGATTACAGTTTAAATGTTTTATATGGTTTATATTTTTATATTTATATTGTGTTTTAATTATGAATTTTGTGAGCCATCCCAAGTCGCTTGTAGTGAGAATGGGGTGGGGTAAAAATGTATATATAAATAAATAAATAACCATCATTATTCCTGGGTCTGCCACCGATTTGCTCTCTGTCTTCCAGGAGATTCAGTTCAAACTTTTTGCTCTTACATTTAAGGCCCTCCAAAACGTTATCCCTCCCTGCTTATCCATTTTTGCTTCTTGGCACATGATCCCCTTGCCAGTCTCAACAATGCCAGCCTGGATTACCTCTTTTGATTTCTCCGACATGCTCCAACACATTGCAAGTTAGTTTATACAGCCACAACTCTGCCATTTGTGAAATCCCTCAAGACTCACTTCTGCCATAATTTTGCCACACAAAATACCAACTAAATACCAACTAATGAGTAAACCAGGTGATCAATAAAGATTACTGCCATTATCTTATTACCACACATCATGTTTATTGTGGTAATGCCTAACATCCAGCTAAGAATGAGGCACCATTATACTAGACTCTGCATAGAGTAATAAATAATCCCTGCATGAAAAAAGTTGATAGCTTGGAGATGAAACAAAACCCTAATTTTGAATAGTTTGAGATCAGCCAACTTGCACTTCCTAGACTATGAAAACCAGGTATTCATATGTCACTGTTACATAATTTTTCTTTTCCATAATCCTCATTTGCTTGTTAAAGCTTTCATCTTGTGTCCTATTGTAAATCGGACTGTACGCTCTCTTGGGCAAAGAATTTTGTTCTATTGTGTGTTTTCATAGCAACTTAGGACAGCTGGGACCTTCGATGAGTGATGTAATGAAAACTGAATAGTACAGAAGTGGATAGCATCCCAAGTGGTGAGTGTTTGGTTGATTAAAACTACATACTTTTAAAACCTTATCTATGTGCTCATAGGAGTAAACAGAGGGCTGAACAAACATCTGGAGTGATTCAAATATTATTTGCAGAATTTTACAAATTAGCACTTGCAAATTCAAATTTTAAATTTGCATCTGGCTTGCAAAGGGTTTCTGACTTTTTGGGGTGGAATATTTTTGTCTGGTATTTGTTAATTTGATAGTCAATCTTTATTCATTTTAGGGTAAATAATTTGGTATTCAATTATTTGTTAACTTGTGATTGGCATACTATGGTCACAGGTTACAGTACATGTTCATTGGATGAGTGAATTTTAAGTTTCAAATATTGGATACATAAATATCAACTACAGAATAAATAAATGCAGTATATGAATATTTACTATAATTAAATTTGAATCTTCGAGTTCATTAGGTATCAAACTCAATGCTAAAATCCGCACGCATATTGGAATTTGTTAAACTTAAATTTGAGGTTTAGTTAATGAACATGACTCATAAAAGCCTGATTTGTTTCAGCCCTAATTTATACGGAGTGTTAGAACTTCTATTCCTTCCTTGGCATCAGACTGGCTAATCCTGCCCATAGCAGCACTGTATATTTGACACAGAGAAGGCAAAATTGGTTAGAAATAACCTAGACTAAATCAGGAAGGTGACTTGCTGATGTTAAATTGTTTTTAATAGATAATTTAGTTTTGTTTCCTTGGTAGATACTCATTTTGATGAGATAAAAGAAAACGAAGCAATTGTAAGAGAAAATAGACATTTGGGGAAAGTAAACCATCCAGAGGACCATATCCTAGTGCTGTTACAGCCAATAGGAAAGCTCCAAGAGGAACCAGGAGTTGGAATAAAGTAATATATTTTTTTCAAGGTTAAGAAATCAGAAAATGAGTAAGAAATTATGAAGTTTCCTATATTGTGTGTTTCTGTTTAAGTTGGTTGGAATAAGGGCACAACCAAGATAACAGGAGATTTCCATGCCCATATGACTGATCAAATGGCTAAGAAGCCAAACTGGATAAAAGAACACTGGGTGAAAACAGACATGCACATTAATTCTGCTTTAACATTTCTTATTCGTGGTGCAGGGGCTGCACAGGATGCCAAGGCAGCCCAGGAATATGCATAAGAAATGTTAAAGTGGTATTAAAGTGGAGTTACAGGCATGTCTGTTTTTACCCGTGTGCCAATGTGTGTGCAAACATTAGGTAGGAATTGTATTTAACCCCTAATAAGATGCCCCCAATAAGCTTTAGCAATTTTAACACTAAACAGGCTACACCATCCTTTTCCTTTCAGTTACACTAATATAAATCCACAGTAACAGAGCTAGTCTTGGTTTACAACAGTGTGATGGAAGGCTCCTCTTTTCCCTGTAGAATATAAGCCAACCCTTCCTGTGGGGAAATACGCTGAAACCGACTCCGTTCTAGGTTGTCTTCCTTTTGGGTTTAGGTTTTTCTATCTTTTTCACTTCCAGCACCATCCCTTCGCGCATGGCGAAAGAATCCGTGGAGCCCCACTCCCATAAACCGTAGACTTCATTGGATCCACGGGAGGCATCTACATGGATACTTTGCTTTCTTCTGCACTCTGCTTGCCAGTCCACTGGTTCCTGCTGGCCCCTACAGAAGCAATATTCCCAGGTTGTGTCCTGATCATGGTTGTTTAAAGAAGGAATCTACCACTCAGGGTAAAAAAACAGACTTGTGGCTGGCGGGACTGCTCCCCGGGGCAGGAAATTGTGGGTGACATGGCCCAAGTCAGGTTGGGGCACCAAACTGACATGCCCGCGGCTAGGGAGTCATCCCACCATCTGCACAGCCTGGGTAGGGCCAGGAGCACAATAAAAGTGCAGGTAGGCAGCCCCCCCCACCCCCATGATGGACAACCATGGCAGCCAGTGAGGCAGAGCCATGGTGGCCCCCAGCCCATGACAGACTTACACAATTAAACAAGGAAGACAAAGTGGTTTAAATGATATCTTTTATTGGACCAAATGTTGTTGGTGGAAATAAGCATGCTTTTGGGCCACACAGGGCCCTACCTCAGGCATGTAGCACAGCCAGTAGAAAAATACAAAATGAGCCAATGCAGGGCAGGCATATATGAGGAAGGTAGCAGGTGAGAGGGGGGGATAAAGAGAGAGAGATGTGCCAGACATTTAAAAACAGCTGTAAAGTTATATATTGGTGTAGGAGACAAAAACAATAAGTAGTGGTAAACATACAGAGAGGGCAAACATATGGGTTCGGGGGAGTATAGTGGGAAACAGCTTATCAGGTGAAGGGAATACGCATATCAAAGAAACTGGGTTCACAGTAACGCAAAGGGCATTTTCAGACAAGACACTCCCCACCCAGGGCATCCATAGGGCAACACTGCAGCCCTGCAACATGTATAGTGTGTGCGGGTGTGTGTGTGTAGTGGGTGGAGAGTGTCTTGTCTGAAAACACCCAAAGGTTGAGTTGGACCCAAAGGTGGACAGTCAGTTACAGAGAGGGTTACAGACAAAAGTGGTGGACAGTCAGTTACAGACAAAAGTAGTTAGAATATCTAGGAATTCGGGACAGAGGTTAACAAAAATTTAAAATGCACTACAATAGATATTTGGTACAATAGGTACAATAGATATTTGTAGTGCCTGGAGAAATATAGGTCCTTGTTAAATCCATTAATTTTTGGTTTCTGAATTGACAGATTTTTGTAGTGGCTGGAGAAAGTTCATTGTTTTTGGTGTCAAATAATTTTAGTTCCAGGCCCATCTTCTAAGGGTGTTGTGTAAATTTCCTTTGAGGATGAGGACTGAGAGGTCTGATATGGAGCGGTTGTGATGGGAGAAGTGATTGCCCACTGTACAGTCAGTGACTTTGGGTTATTTCAGACGTTACAATACCATGGTCACCCAGAGTGAATTCCCTGTGGTGGCCATTCGTACCATAACGTCTAAAGGGATTTATGCCAGATGTTCACTCCACTGAATACCTGGAGGGAATCTCATTAACCACGCTTTCGGACCTCCGGCCGCATGGAGGTCCGAAAGTGTGGTGGGATCGGGCCCCAAGCATGGTCGGATTGGCCACGGTCCGGGATGGTCCACAGGTAACGTCTGTTACCTGTAGCCCGGCTGGATCGTGGCCCGGGATCGGGTGCAGCAGTTGGATTGGCTGCTGCGCCCGCCCGTCTCCCAAAGGCCGGCCGGCTGAGCGCAGGGCTGTGCAGCCACACATTGCGCTGCGCAGCCCCGCCCCCTCCCCAATCCCCAGGCGGAATCAGTCCGGCATGTCTAAAAGACAGCCAGACGGATCCCAGAGCGTGATTCAGCATGGCAGGCCTGGTGGCCCGTCACATCTGAAATTACTCTTACAGTGAACCCAGTTCCTTTGATATGCGCATTCCCATCACCTGATAAGCTGTTTCCCACTATACCCCCAAACCCCTATGTTTGCCCTCTGTGTGTTTACCGCTACCTAGTCTTTGTCTCCTAACACCAATACATAATTGTACAGCTGTTTTTAAATGTCTGGTACATCTCTTGCTCTCTTTATCCCCCTCCTACCTTGTCCTATCCACTCCCACCCATTCGATGCCCCCTCATATAGACCTGCCCTACATTTTTCTCATTTTATATATTTCTACTGGCTATGCTACATGCCTGAGAAATGGATTTGTGTGACCCAAAAGCTTGCTCATTTCCACCTACAACAGTTGGCAATAAAAGATATCATTTGAACCACTTTGCCTCACTGTCAACTTGGGACCAACATGGCAACCACACTCTATCTCTGGATTGCAATTAACCAACACAGCTTGAATTAAGAATACTCGGTGATCGCAAATGATCAGCATGCAAAGGACTAACTTCTGATGGTGAAATTCTCTGGTAGGACTTGGGGTCAGCAGAAGAGAGTCTCTGACACTTCAGACCCATCTATTTGATCCCTGCTTAGGCTGAACACTTTGGCTCAGACACGGCCCGAGCCTGACTGCATGGGGCCCAATTCAGACCCAGGCCTGATGCAACCGGACTCTTTTGAGCTCAGGCCAGATGTGTCCATGGGTGGCCTTCCGCTGATGGGATGCCCAGCCGGAACCACGGGGCTTGGGCAGAGATTGTACCCACTGTGTTGCAAGCTCGGCCAGTCAGGTTCCAGTTAGGGCGCAGGACACTATGATGTATGACTTGCATGAGGCCTACTAGCAAAACAATTAAATTTTAAAAATTATTTTTGTTCCTTTTCTCTCCCCAATCAGCTCAATACATTTCCTTCCACGCCCTGCCCAGCTACATCTCTAAGGCCCTACATATGCTTCAAAGCCTTTGTACCATAAGTGCAATTAACATACCTCCCAACGGTTCCTACTTGGGAGGGACAGTCCCTCCTTCAATGTCGAGTCCCACTGTCCCTCTTTCAAGAGAGAGAGAGAGAGAGAGAAAAAGACCAGTATTTAGGCCTCAGGCACCTCTTTCCTGGTTGCCTCTCAGGAGAAGTGTTTGAAGAGACAATGGGGAAGCAGAAGAGCTTCTGTCCCTCTTTGTGCACTTGGAATGTTGCAAAGTGTGTCTGTGCATGTAAGTGTGAGAAGGGGTGGAGCTTACTGGCTGAGGGGTGGAGCTTATTGGCTGAGGGGGCAGGGCTTCTCCTCCTTTGGCCACTCAAAACGTTGGGAGGTATTAAGCTGACCTTCAAAGGGTTAAAAGATGGAGAGAAGGGGAGAATCCACTGCTCATGTCATTGCCTTGCTAGTATTTTTTTTAAAAATAATTTATATTATTCAATAAACAGTTTAATTTCTTCTTCATACATGATCTTAAAACGAGATTTTTATTTTTATTTATTCCATAAACAATATAACAAAACTCAGCAAGTTAACAATATGACATTTTCACCGTACAGAGTCAGTCACAAATATTTAAAACCTTTGCAACAAGAACAACGAAACCAAAAATATTACAAGAATAATTTACAAGAGGATCTATAAAACAGCAAAGCGATCACAAATTTTCCAGTTTCCTTTACACAATGTCACTACACTCTTTCACAACATTTCTTTTTATTACAAAATTCCCAACAAAATTTTAATTTTTTTCTTTGTATTTTGGTTTTTAAAACCAGAAACTTTTAAGTATACATCCTTTTATTAGCACCCAGAGGTGCAAAAAAAGGAAAACCTCACACATACAAACACTTCACAGCACTTTTCTAAGAAAAATATACACTTACAAAATATTTTACAAATTGGCACACTTAAAAATATACAAGATTTTGTAGGCGTCATAGAGTGATCCTTAAGAATTATACTTCAATTGACTCTACAGAATATTTATAAAGCTTATTCTAAAAGAAAAAGGCAAATAATTTCCAACATGTTAAAATTGCAGTGTAAAATGTTAAAACAGAAATGGATATGTTACATTCATAAAAAGGGCCATTTAATATGCTTTAAATGCTCAAGGGGAATTAAAGTTTTCTTTAGCACCATAAAACAGTAGCAACTTACGAAAGAGGTGCCTCTAGTTCTATGGAAGTTAACTTAAGGAGCAGTACATTCAAATCTCTGTAGGCAGCAGTCAAAATGTCCACAGCTCGTGCTGCAGGCAGTGAAACAGAGCATCTCCTTAGACTTCTACCCTGCTTCCCATGGGGGGTAAAAGACAAAAGGAGTTTAACTAGGATCTTTATTTTATTTTTTAAAGTCTTTCCTTTGTGCTTTTGAAATGTACATTTTTCTATCTATCGAAGGGTAGTGGTGAATACAAATTTTATTTCTTGTTTCCTTTTGCACCAAGTGTTCAAAGGCTCAGTAAACATGTCTAGCAACCTAACTATCTTGTGAGATTGAGGGCATCCGCCTCTCTAGATCCAAATTTTCTGAAATGGCTGTTACTCCATTGTCATTAGTGTCACTTGTTTACCTGAGAAACAGTTTTGAAAAAGCCTTGTTTCTACCATAGATATTGTACTTTGTTGGGGGGTTTTGCATCGTTTTACACACTGAAAACATAAAGGGGCAAATTCTCAAATAAATGCCAATGGCTTGAACCATGCAACTTCCACTAGAATGCCTAGGAATTGCACAGGCAAGGTCCAAAGCTCCGTGTTGAGAATGTCCAGCCAAAGGATGTGATCCTGCACAAATTGAAGTTTATGGATCAAATTTTCTTCTCATTTACAATGACCTCAGTGGAGTTTTTCCCAGTGTACACAGCCATGAAGCCCTTGATCCAGCGAAGTACCCATGCATATGCTTGGGGTTAATCTCATGGGACCAGCCGTGTCTGGCCATGTGATTAAATTAAGCAAGTGCTTTACAGTTTTGCAAGATTAGGGTCTAAATGAGAACAGAATATGGTCCAATGGGTGCAGGACTGAATTTTGATTTTATTATTATTAGTATTATTATGATTAATTTGGTTAATGGTAGATTGAGCTATAAACATAGCAATCTTGACCTCAGACAAAATTACCTTTGTGGTAATTGTTTCACAAAGCATCAGTCAACTGAAGCCAACACAAGTTTTTGTTTTTCCTCTCCCTATTCAGCAAGGTAGCAAAGCATGTGTTTAAGCTCTTGTTCAGAACGTTAGGCATGTGCTTAAGTGCCTCATTGAATTGGGGCCCTTTTTGTAATTTCAGATCTTTCTACAAGAAACATCTATGCTAAAAAAAAAGAAAGAAAGATAATTTAAAAGTCAGCACTTTCTATATGTTGAGATTACTCAGATTCCCCAATATTAAATCTTTTTTGTATTTACAAAGCCTCTATATGCAAGTACCTCTAACAAAAGTCTAGACTGTGTGGTGGTGGTGAGGATACAATTGAAAAGGTTTGTTTACAGGCTGGGGTTGCTTTCTTAAAAGATACTATTCCTCACAGTGTATTTAAAGAAAATGGATCTTTTCCCAATCACCATTAAATATTGCTGCTATGCTAACAAATGCAGCATGCACCTTCCCTCATCTCTTTCCAGCACAGGAACCTTGCTCGCTACAATTATCGGACCTGGAATGAGAGCAGATGCAATTGGGCCATTCTGAACCAACTCAACTTGTTCAGATGCAACTTTGGAGTTGGCTAGTTTGTTTCTATGTAGGGTTAACCATACCTCTCCTTTTAAAAGAGGACACTTATTAAAATAAATGTTGCAGGGATGGCGGAACCAATGCAGCGCTGCACCATGTATGTTTTGTAAGTGTCTCCTTTTAAAGGGTATTTTATGTGTTAGTTTAATTTAGCTGATGATTATAACTCAACAAAATCAAGATCTGCAGTTCAGTACATCATAAGCAAATAACAATACTTATAAGGGTTATGTAGCCTCCTTTATACAAAGGATCATAAAATGCTTTACAACACAGGTCAACAACAAAATACAGTGGAGACAAGGATTTTACAAAGAGCTGTAAAGAAAAGGGAATGGGTTAGTAGCTTGGAGCAAGATTTCCAAATATATGGGGCAGCACAAGTAAAAGAGCAGTACGTGGCAAGTCTGGAGGTGCAAGAGGAGGCAGAGGGGATCTAGGCTGGATATCGTATGAGAAAGGAAGAGTGCAGGAACTCCAGAGCAAGCTCAGGACATGATCTGGTGGGAATTTAGAAAACGTTACGAGGTTGGCGTGTGGAGACAGGAGTCTGTGTCTCCGAGGGAGCTAGGGCTCTTGCTGCGACATTCTGGACCCAACCTACCTTTGGGGGCAGGACCCAGGGAACAGGGAACTGCTGTTATCAACGGTAGGGTTGCCATAGATACACATTTTTCCAGGAAACTTATGAAAAAATACATGTTGCAGGCCTGTATTTTCTTAAGTGTTCTGGGAAAAATGTGCATATATGACAACCCTAATCAAGGGGAGAAATGGGGAAGGAAGGAAAGAAGGATTTTTTTGGCAGGTGCAAGGTAAAGGTGCTTATGACAATGTTATTGAGGTAGCAATGGACAGGCATGCAGAAATGATGACAGAGGGAGGGAAGAAATTCCAGGAGGATTCCAAGGTTTTTGGTGCTGGAAGGTACCACTGTGATAGTGGGGTCAGACATGGAACAGAGGCAACAAAGGATTTCCATGTTTGAACGGTTACTTGTAGGAAGTAGTCAGGCTGGGTAAGTTAAGACGACGGAGAGATGAAAAACAGATGGCTCAGACTGTGATTCAAGGGAGACGGCACCTGTAATGAACGTTGGGCTGGAATGCATAGGAGCTGCATGCGCGTGGATTTTTGCAGGTCACAATTACATAGAATCAATATATTATATCCTGTGCTCATGCCCTATTGCACCATGAAATACAGTAAATATTGCTGTGTGTTTCAGTACAATGTACCTTATTTTGCATTTGCATGTTAAACACTTGTATCATAATACAGGCCAACTAAAATGTGTTTTCAAATGCCAAATCTGGGTCAAAGGGCAGGAAACTGCCATTTCCATGATCTAAATCTGACCTGGTTCCATAGAAGCAGTGATGTAAACATTCAAAGTAACAGTGATGAGCAGCTGCCTTCTCCTCACTAAGGTGCAGAAGTGGAAGTAGGGCTGTAAAATCTACTTTAGCAACACTTTATTGGACAAAGCATTTGGACTGTGATCCACAAACCATTTCCTCCAGAGTAATTCCATTGAAACCCATAAATGCAGCAATCCCAAAGGCTTCAGTAGGACTGGCTGTGTTCTGTGACATTATCTTTTGCCAATCCTGTAGATGGATATCCAAGTAAGGATTGATACTGTTTGAAACTTACTCTCTCTGGGTTCCCTGAAGGTCACATGCAAGGACAGCATGGTTTCAGCTGCATAGTGTCCCCAAAGGGTGGGTGCCTAGCAAAAGCAGGAGGTGTCGATGATAGAAAATCCTGCTTAGCCATTCTGACATCCTTTCCTCACAGACTGCCAGGACCCAAAGGGTTGGAGGTCTTGCCACCTTCTCACTAGATTTTTTATGGGATGTGAGATTCTGGTCCATACTTGCTTGGTGCCCATAAATTAACGGCTACTACAAATTTTAGAGCCACTGTTTACCAAGGAGTCTGAACCAGAAATACAAATTCTAAGCAGAACAACGATGCAGATTTTAAAGAATATAAATTAGCTACTATGTTGCTTTCAGGGTGACTACAAAGTAGCTTAAGTAGTGAAAACATTTTTTTAAGGCTTTTGTTGGGGTGTGTGTGTTGAGATGTGGGTCTGAATGACACCCCCAAAACCTGAATGTCAAATACTGACAACGCTTGGATGCAGGTTCAGAAGCTCCCCACCCTGCCCCAATGTCTTATTCTTTGTAGCTTTCTAGCAGGGAGCGTTTGTGCTCACAGAATGGATAAACACACACGTGAGGGCAGTGTGGCAGCAGCCCAACGCAGCCTGGGGAGCAAAGCCACAGCAGACACGGGCGAGGCTGCCGAACAAACATGACTGTGACTGGGGCACCGGGGGAGGGCAGGGAGAAGAACAAGCATGTGGCTGGTCAGCCCCGCGCTGCACCCCGCCCCCCACCGTGACAGCCGGCTATGGTGGCCCCCAGGCAGTGTCAACAGATGCGATAGCCCGATTTGGCCCGGTTGGGCGGGTCTTAGCCCAGGCTGTGACCTTGGAGGTTTTCCGAGGTCACAGCCCAGGTTAGCCACCAACACAGCCCGGCCAACATCTGGTAGTGTCTGCACAGACGTGCAGGTGAGGTCCGAGCCAAAGCATGACAAATCAGGCCGCTGCCACATCTGCTTTTACCCAATGTAAAGAGGTTAATAGGCAGCTCCAGATCTACCAACTCTGCCTGACAAAGAAATCTGTCTATCTGAAGAACACGGTCATGCACAATGAAGAAAAAGCCCACTTCTCTCTACTTTGAAACACCCCCTCTATGCTGAGGAAGCAGACCATTATTAGATTGCTTTTAAGGCTTCTTTTCAAATTCCTATCATCTTCTATTGCATAAATATACATCCTAACCATACCTCATTTTGCTCCCATTGGCTCCCTAGTTAGCAGGTCTCTTGCATATCAAGGTTTCATCATAAATCAGCAGCAAAATGAACAGGTTCTGAGTTCTACAAGGAAAATAACTGAAAGGGTTTTTTGTTTTTCTTGGAGGGAGGGAGGAATTGTGGTGAGTAGGGTTAGAAATAAGGCCTTTTGAAAATACGTTTAGCATTCAGGATTCATCACGGTCATGGAAAATCCAGTTTTGCTTGATCTTGCCCCAGGTTTGGACCGCCAAGAGTTCCACTTTGTCTTGCATTATGGACTGAGCCAAAATTGGTTGTTGCATTTAAAAATTGTTTAAAAAACAAAACGAAAAACTGTCAACTACATTGGCATTGCGAGGTTAAACACTTAGAAAACACCAAAGCTTTGATATGAGAGCGCTTTTGATAGGATCAGCATAAAATTGTTTAAGAAATAAATAAAAGTAAATAGCAATTAATGTATGAAATGCATTATGATTTTATAACTATTTTTAGAATTTATCCCAGGTTATTATAAAATATAGAAAACTGAGATACAAAGTATCGGCAATATAACTTTGCACTTCAAATAATCTGCAGCTACAGATTTTGCTTTAAGAAAACAGGTGCCTGAAAAGCAGCTGTTCTGTAGTCTCTAAATGCAGACACTTGCATTCCTCCTTCCTGTTGAACTTACCTTGAGTGATATTCTGAATCCCTCCAACATTTCGGCTCTCTCCTACCATGAAACTCAATATTCCATCAACACTTTTTTTTTCTATAGAGAGGATATAACAATATTCCAGTGTTAAAGTTCCGTCCCCCCCCCCCCGCCCCCTTTGTGAGCTTTAAACCACAGGGTGAATCCATGAAATGAGGTAAGTAAATTTGGCACACACTTTTAGTTATGTCCATAAAACTTTTGGTAAGTTGTATAAGTGAACAACATCATTTTCATTGTGGTGCTTTCAAAAGGGGTGGGTAATACATAATCACTGGAATGTTTATAGTAAATCAAAAGGCGTAGCTCCAGAAAACACTCACAACCCAATGTTGCTAGAGAAGTAAAAATATGTACAGTACAGTCACTTGTTCATAGTTTGGCACAATTTTTTGTTGTTGTTGTGGGTAATAGTGCATAAACTACTGTACAACAGTATGACTTTTAAAACAGTCTTTCACAGAGAATACCAGGTTAGGTTTGATTTCAAATAATAAATTCCCACAATTTCAAACTCTTGATTTCAGCACTTACACTTCAACATACCACAAGGCATATTTTGAAAAGAACAAACAAACCAAAGAAAAAAACAAACATCAAACGTCTTTCTAGAAAAGGGAGTCTCTTCTTCAAACACAGGTAAAACCAAAAATGTTGTTTCTGCTTTAAGAAGAACGTAGTCTTATTCCCTGCAGAAAAATCAAACATTTTATGCCATCTTAGTTAGCTTGTGTGGAGTCACCACAATAGGTTACTAAACTCTGATCTAGTAGATGAAGCTTTATGATGCAGGTTAGGATATAAACAGCAGAGGGGGCTAGAAAGCACTCAAAATTGCCATATGAAGCTCAATTAGGAATGAGTTTTCATTTTTCAAACTAAAGAACCTTTAGTTTAGATATCTTGGCTTTTTGGATGCATAACCTCTTTTTGTGGTTTGTTTTTACAAAATGTTCACAAAAAAAGTCTTTCCTTTTCAAAATCATTAAAAAGAGCATGTAATTATTATTTTTCCCAATAAATAAAGGCATTAAAAACTGAAGAAGCCAAACAGCAGAAAAAAGAGTAGCCTTGTTAGTTTTTTTTTTTAACCTCAGCCAAGCCAGAAAATTGGTCATTCTTTTAGGTAGCTTGCAAGTAATATTTATTTTCATGCACTTAAAACAAAACAAAAAAACAAAAACAAAAACTGTAAAAGGGGAATGTCTCTTTCATGCAACTCTTGCTTTCAGGAAGGAAAAAACGAGGAATAGCGGGCTTAGCAGGTAGTAGGAAAGTTAAGGGTGCATTCCAGCCAGTTTGGTGCAGTATTACCTCAGTTTTTCAAAAGAAGCTGTCATAGATGGGTCCTTATGGGTCTGTTCACGGTCTGTTCGCTTTACTTTACAGTTCTCATCTCTCAGCGATTTAGAACTTGATTTATGACGGTACAGCTTTTTATGCGTAGGTCCATTATTTCCTAAAGTGCTCAGGTTACTATAGCTTTTATCAAAAAAGGGAGAGTGAATGTCTGTAGTGTACCCAGTTGAACAGTTGGGGTGATTGGGATCACAGGTTGTGGCTTTGCCATTATTTTTGCTTGAGCCCTTGTTGCCTGACTTGTGATTCTTTGCTATTCCTGGAGAATTTCCATTTACCTTTTTCTTGGACTCTTGCGGCGTCCCTGCCAAAATTTTAAGTGTTTTCAATTTCAGGCTGTTAGATTCAGGTGACCGGAATATATCTGAAACGTTGTTGTGGCCTACAGGCCCCCACAAGGGTTCAATAGAGGCCATCATAAATCTTTGAACATCTGCCATTCCTGATGCAATGTTAGACAAAATATTGGAAGGTTCCTCAAATTCCCTTTGATCATCATCAAGTAGGTTGTTAGTGTTTCCTATACTAGTTTCAGACCAGCCTGTACTATTGTCTTTTCCCAGTGACCATTCACCGGTGAGTCCATTATGCTTCCCTATCTTTAGAGAGGTTGAGCTGCAATGCTGAATGGATTCACCTAATGCCTTTGTTGCAGAAGCTGTATTATTTAACTGATTGACTGCCCTGCCCCCAGCTGCTTGAGCCTTTTCACCATTGATTCCAGCTGCATTTTTCCCCTTCCTTGTCGATTTGGGAGTCTGTCTGGAATTTTTGCTTTGTGGTTTATCAGCGCCTTTGTTGATTTTAGGAGATTTTTTCCTCGTCGTTTTCTGGGAAGGGCTTTGGTTTGTACCCGCATTCTTGTTGGATGAACTTTTCCTCTTAGATTTTGACACTTTGCTATTGGTGCTAATTTGACCAGATGGCTCATTAAATGTTGACAAGCATGGACTTTTTTCAAGGAGGCTGACAGAATCTTCATCATTGAACATATGGAACTGAAACTGATGATTATTTAAAGTGAAACCATTATCTGCCTGATCTTGGGTCTGGAGAACCCCACAGTTCCACTTCACCTTATCCGAATTGCTTAGCACAGTCTGGGTGTTCTCCTGAAAACCTTTCATATTTCCAAGTGATTTGGTGTCTGACCCACTTATTTGAGGGGAAAGGTTGGGGGTGTCTGGAGGAGACATTTCTGAAAGAGATGACTGACGGAATTTGTCGGGTGTGAAGTTGGAGATATCTAAAAGGTCTGTGGACTCTTTCAAAGGGGTAATTTCATCTATGCTTTGTTGGATCACTAGTTTGGGACTGCAGTGGGCCAAAAAATCATCGTTCATATCATCTTCGCCATCCTTTTCACAAGACTTTAAACTTAAAGAACTGTAATTGCTAGAACTAACTGACAATGAGCCCACTGAATCAAAACTAATAAGTCTGCCATCATCTGTACTTAATGTACCTCGTTGGAAATGAAAATGCCCCTCTCCATTATTAAAATGACATGACTGATAAGAATCCTCAGACTGCACTTGTTGGTTATCTGCCATATATTTTTTTTGGTATAGCAATTTGCTGCTATTCATATTTACTTGACTGTATCCAGAGGCAGGGAGGGTATCTGCACCCACTGAACCACCAAACTCATTTGAAAGCACAGAAACTTCCCTCACGTCACTCGCAAATTCCTGATGATTGCTGCTGACAGTTTTGCTTGCTGGCCACATGCTCCTGAAGTTGCCCTGCTCAATTTCTAAGTGTCCAGGTGACTGCTGCAGCTCAGACTCAGAAGGTGGGGAGAGCACACAACTCTGAGCAGGCTGCAAAACAGAGAACTGTTTTTCTGCCTGGACGATGTTGGGGATTGAATGCTGTGGCTCCTGCTGCTCCTGCTCAGAGGGATGTGGGGTAAAATAGGAGATACCAGTGTTACTTGACAAATCAGAAGAATCTAACAATGTCTGCAGATACCCTCCAGGGATCAGAGGTACATTGGCAGTGATATTAGCAGATGGTAGAGGCTTGTTTGGCGTGCAGGTGGCTGGTAGGAAAGTAGAATTTTTAGCAACCTTATCCTCATGGCACTCAGATAGATGAGAGCTATCTGGAGCAGAAGGAACATTTTCATCCTTCAAACTAGCTGCAGAGTCCTGATTTTCCAAAGCAGAGACAACCTCCTCCCCTGAACTGGTGGCAGCTTTGATCCTTTTGCATTTCAACCTAGCTTCACTTTTGAATTTGATTCTACGTAGCACTTTCCTCTCTGTCCCCTTATATTCCCTTTCCTGTGATTTGCACTTCACTGAAGCAATGCCTGTGATGTCATTTAAATGTAATCCGTTTGCACAGCTGGGGGTAGCAATGGCTAATGCCTGCATCCCTTTCAGGCTTGCATCCTCGTTACTGCTGCAAGGCTGCTTCTGATCAGAGGAGCAAGAGCCCAGCTTGTTCACCGATTGCTCAATGGCTTTAATTCTCTGAATCCTGTGCCTGTTCGCTAGTTTGCATTTTCGTTTTCTTGGGTGTGGCAGGAATGAAACATCCGAGCCATTGAGATAGAAACTCTGCTTACGATAGAGAGTCGATTTGAGAAACTCAATCCGGCTCTGCCGCCTCTCTTGCCAGAAGCCCTTCAAGGGGGCCAGCTTTTCATATTTGCTGAGCAGCTCCTCACTCAGGGTAACAGTTGTCTCACTGGCATCAACCTTGCTGAGCTTCACTAGCATATGCTTCTCCCCTTTAAACCGGTTAATGATGATGTATTTGATGATAACTGGAGGCTCCTTGCGCGAGACTTTTCGCCTTTTCTTTGGACACCATTCATCATCATCTTCCTCTTTGGGCCCATCTGGGATCCACTCTTTTTTATCTAGAATCTTCTCGTTTTCAATGGAATCCACGTCATACAAGTAATCATCGCTGTAACGCACTTTCCGCTTTGCCCGTAGCCCATAGTTCTGTTGAATGAAGGAAGTGGAGTGCTCCCTGGACAAGTATTTGCTACAGTCCTTTATATCCCGCAGCACATCGTACGAGGACTCCGTGCACGTGCTGTCATCACTGAACTCCCCAGAGTCCTCAGTGGAATTCACAGAGTCCAAGAAGTGGTTCCTTTTAGGGCCTATGTACTGCACCACCTCTGTAGTGCTGCAAGTTTTGTTTAAGGCAATTTTCTCCTCCTCTTCCATGTCCTCCTCCTCCCCATCTACCTCCTCCTCCCCCCAAATGATGCCCTCTTCAGATTTGAATTGGGAAGGGTCAGTGCCCCCTCCAGGCCCCCTCTTTAGCACGTTTCTGCCATCCCTTTTAGTGCAGTTGCTGAACACGCTGGGGAAGAAGTTGAACTGGGCATCCTCTTGCAGGGCGCTGGTCTTTTCCCTCACATTGTCTTGAAAAGATTCATATCTGATTTTTAAAGAGCAGACGTCACTTCCCAAGGTTGAATCATCATCATCAAACATGTAATTATCCACGTCTTCCTCAGAAAACAGATTTACAGAAAGCTCATTTTTAGAGCAAAGGTCAAGTAGCTCAATTTTGCTTTCACTAATGAAAGATTCAAAATAGCCCCATTCCTGGTTGGGATTTGTTAGTAAAGGTTCCTCACCATTGCACTTGTCTAATAGTAATCCCTCGTAATAATTTTTCTGAGTGGGGTCCTCTGAATCACTGTCAGATTTCTCTGTATCTCTTTTGTCTGCTGCCCTCGATTTATGCATAGGGAAGCTTAAAAGCTGGTCTGAAAGCAGTTGATCCCCATATCTCATGGTTTCTCCTGTGCTCATGCAGTGAATCCCTATATCAGAGACTGAACAGGTGTCATAATCCCTATTTATATCACCCACTTTCAAGCTTATTCCCGGCTCTGCATCAATGCCGTCCTTTGATTCAATAAAGCAGCCCAGGCAGGTCCGGCTCTGCTGCATCAAGCAGTCACCAGTCAGAGCTGACATGCCTCCCGGCTCCATAATTGTGAATGGAGCCTTCTCACAATCGCCTGGCAGAGACCAGGAGCTCATGCCCTTAGTAACGCAAGATGTAAGAGAAATGGCGTGTGCAGAGGAGTCATCTAAAGCGTTCTCAGGTACATCAGTGAGTCTCAGGGGAGAAGGAGGGCTCAACAAACAGGGCTTCTTTGAAGTCAGAGGAGGCAGTGCTCGGTGGCACGCTTGATGTTCTTTCTGAGCTATTGTCAAGGCTGAATATGTAGCCGCAGCATCTGCAGTAGCGTAAGACTTCTCATCGCTGTCTGGGTCATGTGATTCTGGAGGAATGGAAAGAAAAGGGGGGGGGGGAAAGAGAGAGAGAGAGACTGTTAATTTAGGAACCTGGGAATTCAGATCTGACTCTTTTCCACTCTTCTTTTTTTGGAAGGTGGCTCTTACAAATACAACCAACAGTATCATCTTTCCTTCAGGACTGCAATATTTTATTGATGTACAAAAAATGAAAACCTTCTAACCCTGAGAGTCTCTAGGAACACCTAACAAGAGTGTTTTAAAAACATCACTAATTCTTGTTTATCTTTTTTCTTTTTTTTAAATTGCTAACTGGGTTGTATCACATTGTGTCAAATTTGACTTCACATTTGTGAAGTTGTAAAATGTCCTAGTTAACATTTTAAATGTTATTTTTAGGGAAAACAAATTCCTGCAATGTTTACATCCCAAACTCAGCATCATCATACTAGCATGTGAGAGTCAGAAAGTTAAATAGATCTAAACTTTTTATTGTCCCAGATGAAAGAAATGAAAACAGCCAATCAAATAGCGTAAATATTTACAGATGAAAGAAACTATACACATATATTTGAATTAAACCTTTTGGTCTGCATTAAGGATAACTCCTGAGCTGCAGACAGAATTTGATTTTTTTAAACATCATACTGATACCGGAATAAGGGAAGAACACACCAATTTATACATATATACACCACAGGGGCCTCTTCTGCTAACCTGAGACTTGATTCTGACGCCAGCTACTCAAGGTGAGCAAAATGTCTCTCTTTAAGTAGCCTGACAGTCAGTCTACTGGAGAAGTAAGATGCTACTTGTTACCACAGTAAGGGTTGCAGAATGTGGTCTAAACTGAAGTACAAAGGGCCAAAGGCTAATCAACAAAGTTGCTTTAAGAGTTGTCTGCATCTACTGGAACTGGTCCAAGCTGACAGGAAATTGACAGCAGAAGCAATCATATCACAAGACAAGAGCTAAGTTTCTGCATCCATGCTATTTTAGCCCACATATTTTTCCACTGTAGCAGTCTAATAGGAGCAAGAGACATAGTAGCGACGGGGGGAGGAGAGGGAAGGAAGGAATATTTCCATCTGAAATTTTTGTTGTATCCCTGTGTGCACAGATACTCTGTCCCAAGATATCAGAAGTTTCTGGAAGCAAGGTGCAACGGCTGTTAACTTAACCTGTACTGAGAGAATCCATTAACAAAAAGGTTCCAGGGCACATTGCCTCCCTCCCCCTGGGATCTCCCCTGCTCCCACATTGCCCCTTCCTCGGTGCAGCACCCTCCTCTTGGATGACCAATTGCCCACCCACCCAAATTACCCCTCGGCTGAACCTCCCTGTCCCTCACGAACCTCCCACACACATTGCCCCCTCCCGCAACATCGGAGGTCTTTCCCCAACCATCCCCCCAGGACAGGCCGTCCACACTACTTTTATAGTTTTCGGCCCACTTACAGAGCCATCTGCACTAGCTTTGTACGCAACACTGGGTCGCAGCCACGCAAGACGTTATCCCACTATGGGCAATGTTAAAATGCGATGCAGTGGCTCATATGCCCTGTAGCCACCAGATGTTCACCCCGCCTTGGCACGGGGCAGGCAGGCAGCCAGCTACTACGTGATGCATCCTCTGAAAAATGCCAAAGACACAGTGCATAGCAACATTGCCCAAAGTGGGATAATGCTGCCCAAAGCGGGTTAACCCATGTGGACAGGTCATGTAGCCCCACCACAAGGTGGGGTCTGTGGATTGGGTCCGGAGATGTGTGCTCCTCCTGCCCACCTAACAACTGATCATGGGGGGGAGGGGCCTGGGAAGAGGCATGCCTCTTACCCGCTGCCTAACAGCTGATCACAGGGGAAGAGGGCCTAGGAGGAGCCCCCCCCCCCCCCCNCCCCCCCCAGGCATCCCAATCAGTTGTTGAGCGGGTAGATTGGGAGGGAGGGGAGACTGGCAGGAGCGCGTGTGCTCCTCCCCCCGCCCAAAACAGCTGATCGCTGATTGCTTCTCCCAGGGCCCCCTCCCCTGATTCACCCATATCAGCCCAACAATTGCTCAGATGTTCACCCTGCCCTGGGGCAGGGCAGGCAGCCAGCTACTATGCAATGAGTCCTCTGAAAAAGGAAAAGGACACAGTGCATAGTAACATTGCCCAAAGTGGGATAATGCTGCCCAAAGTGGGTTAACCCATGTGGCCAGGCCGTGCAGCCCTGCTGCAAGGCACGGTCTGTGGATTGGGCCTGGTGGGGCATGCTCCTCCTGTCCACCTAACAGCTGATCGTAGGGGAGATGGGCCTGGGAAGAGTACGTACCCTGTTCTCTGCCACCTAACAGCTGATCATGGGGGGAAGGAGGCCTGGAAGGAATGCACACTTCTGGGCTGATCAGCTGTTGGGTGGGTGGAGAAGCAATCAGCTGTTTTGGACAGGGGAGGAGGATTACATGTGTTCCTCCCAGGCTCCCTTCGCTCCCAATCCACCCACTCAACAGCTGATCGTTCTCACCAGGTCCTCTCTCCCACACAATCAGCTGTTAGGTGGGGAGAGGAGTGCCTGCGTGTTTCTCCACCTCTCCAACAGCTGACTAGTGGCAGTGTGCCCAATTCTGCAGCACAGTAGGAGTCCGGGCATCCAGCCCCACATGGCCGGCTCCTCAGCCTGCCCCGGGGCATGGAGGAGCTGGTGATGGCCACAGAGGGGTGGATCGTGTGAGCAGCTTTCCCTGACAGCCCATGCAGGAGATCGGGCCTGCCCCAGCTTGTGTGGCTGCACCCACTAAACCCATCATTTCCTCACCTAACAGAACATTAGCGAGGGCAAGAGTGGGGAAGCCACTTTTCTCAAATTTGCTCATTTCATGCACAGATGTTTTCCTATATTCAAACTTCAAAATCACAACTTCAAATTAAAAAAAACTAAACACAGGAAAAGAAACAGGGCCCAACTTGCTCTTCAGAACACTTCTAATTTCCTTAATACACCTCCTGGCACTAGCTACCCATACACAAGTTGCAAAAAAGAGAAAAATTCTGTTGCTGCCTCCAAAATTCAAACTGCTGTAACTCACTCATTTTTAATGATTTTTCTTGAGATTTGGACACATTCCACGCCTCGCCCAAACGACCTTTCCTACCAAGTTTCACACCAATAGGTCATACCATTTTGCTTTTTAAATTATTAGTATGTTCGTGATTTTAACGATGTGATAAACCATTCCTGCTGTTCTATAATATACAAAAATAAAAAACAATAAAATATAAGTTACATGAAAATATAAAAGTACAGTTACAACAAGTCTCCACACCCTATCCCTGCCCACTAAATGCCTGACCAAACAAAAAAGCCTTACATTGTCTCTAGAAGATGCTCAGGCTGTGGCGAGCCTCCAGGGGCAGGGAATTCCATAACTGTTTTTGAAAGTTTAGCTAGCTTAACCATCAGTTGGGTTGCTTTAAGATGCAATTCTGATTCAGTTCAAGTGAGATGGATCTTAATAAGTTAAGCATTTGTAAATTCTTCTGTTACACAGGTAGGTTAATAAGCAAAAGTTATTTTATATGATGTTATTTCTAACGTTCTGTATAGTTCATAAAATGTTGTGAAACGCTCTTCCCCCTGGAGGTCCACCAGAGTCCAAGCCTGAGCATTTTCTGGAGGTAATGTCAAACCTTTCTTTTTGGCAAAGCATTGTGCAGGCAGGGGTAGAGATTTACAGGAGGGTTATTTAGGGTTAAAGGTGGGTTTTTTTTAAAAAGGGATCTTAATGCATATTTCTGTGTTTTTATATTGTAAGCTGCTCTGAGCCTTAGGGGAAGGGCAGGGTACTAAATTTAAATAAAATAAAGTCTCAGTTGATCAATCTTGTGGTCTGAAGATATTTAATTACTACGCTTGTGATTCTGCTATCAATTTCAGGCAGTAAGACAATGGGTAAAAGACTACTTGGAAAGATAGTCTTTTCTGTACTGAGAACTGGAGTATGACTACAGACTGGGAACCTTCATTCCATTATGAAGCTCTTGGGTCATCTCACCAAACTGCATTTTGCATCATGTCATGCAGATTGTGAATAACCTTTGAAAGAAGATCAGAGGGGAAGGAGTGTATTCACGTGTGGGCGTAAAAATGCAACAATATAAGCGGAGTATCTAAAGTAGCAAAGTTCATAAAAATCTGTACAAAAATATAACACCTGACAGCTTTTACGTTCAAAAGTTGAGTATTTAATATATCTTTACACTGCTTATATTTATATATAAATTGTTTTGTCCCAAGATTGCATATTCCTGCTTTGAAACTGACTGGAAGCTTTTCAAATATGATGACTCTGGATTTGAACCTGTGTAATTCTTGTCATGAGTTTCCAGAAAAGCAGAATTGTGGTGTGTGCTTCAGTAAAGCAGCTAAGCTGAGGGCAGAGCAAAGGGGATCGTATAGTTTATTATTTGCCTCTTATTTGCCTCCTTTTGCTATTTGCTGTGGTTCCCTTTAGCAACAGCATTTATTTTAAACTGAAGTGGCAAGGAAGTGATAAAGTCAAGGGATTCTTGCTGATGTACAGCTGCTGGCTCACAATGTGAGTTTCTGCAGATGCACATGCCCACAAATTCAAAGAATAGGTTATAAAAATCAAAGCCAGATGGTTCAAATGCACTGTTAATGGCAAGAAAAGTAGGACACAAAAGACAAGAAATTCAACTGCCACAATAGCTTAGGTCCCCTGCAATCTGGTTTTCATGATGCCTGTGTTGCAATCTCATTTCTAAGGTGAAATTCTAGGGCTATCAAGGTTCTTAATGCAGCAGAATAATCGCTCCAAGCTCTAAATCTCCATATCCCATTGCACTTCTTGCAGATTATCTCCACAGCAAGACAGGATGTTCCTACATGTTGTGTTAGCCATTTATGCCCCTACATGCATGTGCATGTATGTACACACCAATATGGGGATGGCTACCTGAAAAATCTAGCTCTGCTGCTCTGGAGGGGCTTCCCTGGTTGGCTGGCAGCATCCTCGGTTTCTTCTCAGCTGGGAGTGCTGCAGGCAGAGCAGGAGTGCTTTGCTGGTCATAAAAGGCTATACTTGATTTGCAATGCACGTGCAGAATCCCCAAATAGAAACGTTACTATCCAATAAATGGCTTTGGAAAGTGACATATAGAGTGAAACTGAAGGATTTGTGTTTGCCATTTACAGTCATAAGGGCATAAGTAGTGCCATATTGGGTCAGAGCAATAGTTGATCTAGCCCAGCATCCTGTCTCCAACAGTGGCAGCTTCAGATGCTTCAGGGAAGGTATATACCAGAGCATAACCGAGTGATCCATTCCTTGCTATCCATTCTCAGTGCCCAACTGCCAGAGTACTCATCCCCATGGCCAACTTGACATAAAAAGATGAGACATGCCATACTGAATCAGACCAATGAAGATAATAATGGACCAATGGATCAAATAATCCAGATCAAAAATAATTTCAAATATACACTAAAAACGGATGTTAGGTAATCACAGCAGGCACTGTAGTTGTATTGGCAAGACCAGACTGTGTATTACCTCAGGATGTCAGTCTGGCAAATAGAAAATATCTGAATTACCATAACCAAGCAGCAAAAATCAGCCTTCACAAACTGGCCCATTAATTATGGAGAGAGTCTCTCATTACAAATATGATCCAAAAAGGTTATCAGAAAGTGAAAGCTGTAGATTGTACTGGGATCGAGATAATCACAGATAAAAACATACCTGTTAATTGACCAGACAGAGCACTGATTGCTATGGAGCAGAAAACTGGAGAATTAACAGACACTGCTATCAGTAGTGAAGAAGGCAGTGAAGCAGTTGGGGATTAGCAGGATGTAGAAGTTTTAAGTAGGTGGGAGCATAGAAGCTGCCCTGCTGACACTAAAATACTAAAGGATGCCTCTGAGTCTGCAGTATCAGGAGTCATCTGTAACCAAATACATTGGCTTTAGGACATAATCCACTGGTGGCTGAGCATAACAACTGCTCTGCTCTTGATGATCTGGGCCAAAGACTTTAGAAAATACACTACTTTATCCCACTGTTTAAGTCAACATGTTTCCTTAATCTCTATTCCTTTAGATGCATTTCATGGACACAGTATCAGATTCTAGAAATCAAATCAGTTTATATTGACAAGGGAACCATTGATTCTGCTTGGTAGCAGAAGATTATGTAAAGGCACAACCACCAGGAAATTTCTCTGCAGCTCTAGCAACTGTCACCCACCATTAATTTGCAGACTGCTTGCATGTACCTGATAAAGCATAAGATTGACTGAAATTGACAAGATACGTTCTGAATTATTTCATCCTAGAAAGGAGAAATGCAGGTTTCATTTGTTACTAATGTCTCTTCTGCAGGGTCAGATTTTGCCCTCAATTACCTCAGTGGCATGTGTTTGCCATCAAAACTGTTGAAGTTGGTCTAGAATTACACCAGTGCAAATGAGAACAGAAATCAAATCTATCTTTCTCACACCTCTGCTATTTATTGTGATAGGGGTACATGGGAATGATAATGCAAGCCTTCAAAGGATCAGGCCCTTAAAAATGCAATAGAGTTAATTACTAACCATCAGAAGTCTGTCCTTATAATTTTTTAAGACTGAAACTTGGACAGTTGATCATGCTGCTTTTCATTTTAGAGATACTGGAGAATGCTGTTAAATCTGCTTTAGTGCTAAAATGCCACAACAATACCAGTGATAGTAACCTGCAGGCTAAATGATTTAAGAAAATGGTCAGAGTGCTTTTTTGTTGTTGCTGTTTATATCTTGAACAGGGTTGCAGGCAAACAAAGCACTGATTGACAATGACATTTAAGTAGCTATTAAGACACTGAATAACTGCAGTTGGGTGAAAACAAAACTAGGGAGAGGGAGCTGGGGCCCAATCTTGAAAGATATTATATATTCTCCATTGATTTCCATATGAACCGAAGTTGCTGAATACCGCTCAGAATCACAACTCCAAATTTAACAAACCCTAATGTATAGAAAAGGTGTCAAAAATACTAGCATGATCTCATAGCAGGTACTTCAGCCACAGCTATGGATCTTTGCTTATTAAATCTGTAGTAACAATAGCTGTTTTTGCCACATTACTCCCTCCCAAAAAATCGGGGTGGTGTTTTTTTAAAATTGCAGAGCAGAGTTGAGTTGCTAAGTGGTCATGCGATGTTTAAAAAGGGTTTCAAAAATCACACATTCTTTTGGAAGGAGGGACTGTTACGAAAACAGCTGTTGCTACAGATGCAATAAGCAAAGATCCATAGCTGGGGTGAAGTACTTACACAAATATCCAGCTGCCCCACTGGCTCTAGCCTTTGGAGATGTTCACAAAGTACAACAATTAAATAATGGGAGTAATAATGAGATTCAGTTGGCTTGTTTCTGCTGCTTCATACACTGTAATTAGACTTTCTTACCATTTTCTTTCACCCCATTAATCAGGATAGTTTCTTGGTCTTCCGAGGGACAATCCTTATCTTGTTGGTCATCCATCAATTTAACCTCTTATTGTTCATTCTATGTCCCACTGCGTATGGTCAACCTGTACATTTCCAAAAACATAATTACAGTCATTAAAATTCCTGAAATTAGCTCAAAGAGCTGTAAATTAAAACATTCCACATTAAGAATAAAGTTGTAATGAATTTTACCTTTTTCCAAAGAGTAAAGATCAGATAGGAGGAATATTTGTTTAAAAACAAACAAACCACCAGCCAGCCGAAAGGCCAGCTTTGCTAAACGTTGGATCATCTAATATTCATTATCCCTGGGTAAGCGGACAAACTGCATATATACTTTTCTCAACTAAGACATTTAACTTAATGTGAAATTTTTACAGTCGTCTTAAAGCTGGACTTGATATTGGAGGGATCAACTTTGCAATTTTTCATCACCACTCAGAATTTATTTCACTTTAGTGAAAATTCATATTTCTTCTGATCACTTTGTTAATATGAGAAGCTCCTCTCCTGGCTCTGCACTGTTCCAACACTCCCAACACCCTCCTGTACTGTAGTTAGTTACCAGACAACTTAATTCATGGAACCACAAGTCCACAACCCAGTTTAAGAACCACCGACATATTTTCAAGCAGACAGCATCTTTAATAAGTTTCCAAATTGTTGAACCAAATATCATTCAGAGTATTTATATGTAACATCAGCAAGATTATGTTTTAAGTAGGACAGATGCTCTAAATTTTGCAGTAGCAGTCTGGATCTGGTCTCCAGCCTGTTAATCCAGTGAGATTGAGTGGTTGCCGTGTTGGTCCTAAGTGACAGAGAGAGGGAAGCAAAATGGTTTGAACGATCTCTTTTATTGGACCAACTGCTGTTGGTGGAAATAAGCCAGCTTTTGGGCCACACAGAGACCTTCCTCAGGCATGTACCATAGCCAGTCAAAATATATAAACTGAGCAAATATAGGGCAATATATAAAGATGCAGGAAAGGCCGGGGCTAGATAAGACAAGGTGACGGGGGTGGGGTGGGGGTGTTAAATATGTGTTCAGAAGATACACAGGCTAAAGTAGTATGGGTGAGCTAGTTTGACTGCTTTGGAATGGACCACTTACGTGCGAGGAATAAAAGTTACTTTTGCCAGTAGCAGACCAAATTTGAGGATGGGTTTTGTTACATTGTGGATCAGTATTAAACAAATCTGTTTACCTCTTCTGGTTTTTCAGATGGGAGAGAGATTTGCAATGACAATTAATTTCAAAATGCTTTCACATTCTCACTCTTTACATATTTTGCATGAATTCTGCATATTTGCTAAGCAACACACCAGATGTATAAGTGAATGATCTCACACTTAAATCGCATATTTGCAGTAAAGCACATTAAAATAAATGCACCTGTTTATTCCAGTCCTTCTATCCATAGCTGAGCTGCTCTGCTGCACTAACTTATGCTGAGGCCAAACACTGCAGGATTAAGGAGTGGTACTTGGCTCCCAAATGACTTCCCCACCCTGCACTTAGCAGAGCTCTGGCACAGGGGCAGAATTCAGCTCTGTGTATTTATTACTGCTGTCCCTTCCAGCTCCTGTATATATCCATTGGCTTCTTAGATTGTAAGCTCCATGAGGAAGGGGCCATCCCGGTATTTGTCCATCATTTACCATAATGGGACATCCACTCTGATTGAGGGCCTTTGGGCACAACCATCATATAAGTAAGTATCATGTCATAGCACCAGTGTAACCTCAGAGTATAACAGGGGTGGGGAACCACAGGCCTGGGAACCAAATGCAGCTTGTGGCTAGTTTTCTGTGGCCCCTTCCCAAGTTCCTGGATTTGATCCCTGAATACAACTGAGTTCAAGGTAAGGGGGCAGAGATGTCCACAAGGATAGAAGGTGGATTCACAGCATAGATCCATGATCTGGTCCTTCTTCTTCCTGAGTACACCCCTTAAGCCCTCAACTTCTATGTGGCCCTTTGGAGCTTGTACTAATTTTCAGAGTGGCTCCTGGGAGGGAAAGGTTCTCCACTCCTAGTGTACAAGGTAAACCCAAACCCTTTTGAGAGTCTGGGACATTACACTGCCTTAGCATACCACATATGAACTGAGAACCTTGAAAGTCCCAATATCAGCACTGATCCAGTTTAACCTCCTGGCTACATCTACAGGGAGATTTTTACATACAAATCTTGTGCAGTGGAAAAAGCAAGTCAAGATTTAAGGTGGTCTTTCCATGTTGCTGTAAAGATACACACAGAGTGCTGTAGTAATTGCTTTTGCTCTATAGAGCTGAACTGATATCTGCCTGAATTAACTGGTTTATACCATGTGGTGCAAAATACAACTATGTAACTGGAAATCTAATCAGATGGATTAAAATAATGATTTGCAATAAATTAAACCAGGAGCAAAAGTAACAATAGCCCTCACAAGCCATGCACATCACACATCTCCAGACACATTATAGTGATACAGATACAAAACCGCAGGGTTCGATCTTGTCTCCACTTTTGTTTAATGTGTATATGCAGCCCCTGGGGGAGATCGTGAGAGGGTTCGGGGTGCGATGTCACCAATATGCTGACAATACTCAGCTGTACCTCTCGTTTTCGACCGACCCAGGCCCTGATGTCTTGTTGCTTTCCCAATGTTTGGAGGCTGTGGCGGATTGGATGCAGCAGAGCAGACTGAAGCTCAATGCTGATAAGACGGAGATGATGGTGGTGGGTAGGGCGAGGGAGGTGCCGGCCCCTCTGGTGGTGGGGTTCTGCCCTCCCATAGCCCAGCAGGTTCGGAGTGTGGGGGTGGTTTTCAAAATCAAAAACTTTTATTGTTTAGCCAAAGGCCTTAACAACATTATCGGGTACAAATACATACATATGCTCCAAGTAAAACATGGGTATACTGCAACTAGCAGTTACCAAAATTATACAAATTTTATCCACATGATATCAAAAAACCCAACACGGACCTCAAAATGCTCCCCCCTCCTCCCATTAAATTTCCCACCCTTCGCCCAAATGGGACCAATATTACTTGTCACTTTAATTGGGTATAACCATAAAACGCCCACGTCGTCCCATGGTTCTATTAGCTAATAGGATCAGGACTTGAATAATCATATCGCGCATGCTGCAGGAGAGTATAAGCAGCGTGCAAAGACCTATGATGCCTTCCATCCCCTACAATAGTGGCCCTTGTACAAGACTGGCCTAGCTCTGGTCACCTAATAGTACTCAGCTCCTTGTTTACCGGGTTCACCAAGTCTACCGAGCCGCCAGAAAAAATGATCGTTCAAGAGTTGTGCACCTGGCAAATTCGTAGGATTGCCAGCGCACAGTTGGCTACTGCCCTGGTCAGACCCGAGTCCACTGGACTGAGTAGGTTCCAAAGAGCCTGCACAGCCGCTTCCATATCCCTCAAGATATCGGAGTCTGGGTCCAGCCGCTTCCATATCCCTCAAGATATCGGAGTCTGGGTCCAGCAAAAAAGGTACATCTGAGGAGAATATGGTCCACTGAATCCACCTCACCTAGCTGGCACAGTGGGCACACCCTCTGGGTCCAGGGAATCCCCCTGTACTGGCCCTCTACAAGTGCCGAGGGGAATGAATTTACCCTCAGCTTAAAAAAGGTCACCCGTTTCTCAGCGTCTGGCCATGTAAATAGATAGTAGTCTCCGGTGGTCGAGGACTTAAAGGGGGCATAAACTGGCACAACCCTCTGATCAGAGAGGAGTGCACCCTCCAGTTGTGCCATCTGATCCCTTATGCTCCTCTTGACCAAACTCTTGGTTGCCCTCAACCCCACTGACCTCAGGCACCCAGTTGAGAACCCCAGGCGGTGGACCTCCCTCTCTACCGCCTGACTCCATGTAACACCTAGCCCTCCAATAATCATCTTTGAGAGAAGGGAACTTCCACCACTGGGGAATAAAACCGTTTTAGCCCAGAAAATTACCAATGACTGAAGGGCGTAAGCTCGAAGTGGAAGACACTGTGCCTCTGATCTCAAGATAGCCTGGGGTAGCCCCCGGGGGGTGCCCAAAATGGTCCGGAGGAATCTATTCTGGATGCCTTCCAATTGGGCCATAAAGGGCAGCCCCCAAATTGGTGAGGCATAGAGGAGCTGGGTAATAACTTTCGCCTTAAAAAAGCGAAGAGCTGGTAGAACCAGTTTACCTCCCTGGCCGAAATAGAATTTTATAATTGCCATCGATGTTTTCTTGGCTAGTTTTACTGTTGTCTCATAGTGAACCTTCCATCCTAGATGGTAGGAGAAAAACACCCCTAAGTACTTGAACCACCTAACCTTTTCTATAAGGTTATTACCAATTGCCCACTGTTGGACCTTTCGCGTCCCTCTAGGGCCAACCATGGGGGTGGTTTTGGATCAGGGCCTCCATCTGGATCGGCAGCTGGAGGCGGTGGCTAAAGCCGCCTTTTGCCAGCTGTATCTGATACGGAGGCTGTGCCCATACATTTCTGGGTCCGACCTGGCCACTCCGATCCACGCCTTCATCACCTTGAGGCTAGACTACTGCAACGCGCTCTATGTGGGGCTTCCCTTGGTTCTGGTCCAGAGGCTGCAGCTGGTGCAGAATGCGGCGACCCATCTCCTTACAGGGACGAGGCGACGGGAGCATATAACACCTGTGCTCTGTGCTCTGCACTGGCTGCCTATAGCGTACCGAGCCAGATTCAAGGTGTTGGGTGTTGATTTATAAAGCCCTATATGATCTGGGCTCCTCATACCTTGGGGACCGCCTCGCCTTCCGCGCCACAGGGCGATCCGTGCAGTCTTCTGGGAGCGCCTTCCTGGAGGTCCCCCGTGTTAAATGGGGGGGCCACAATGGAGAGGGCGTTCTCGGTGGGCGGGCTGCAACTCTGGAATTCCCTCCCGGAGGAAGCTCACCTGGTCACGGGTCAGATGGTTTTTCGCAGAGTCTGCAAGACCTGGCTGTTCGCCCAGGCCTTCGGAGAGGAGGATGGGAGTGGGGTTTAAATTACATACATTTGATGATGTTTTGTACGTGTTTTTATTGTTTTATCTGTTGGAAGCCGCCCCGGGACGCTGTAGGCATGGGGGGCGGCCAATAAATATAAATATAAATAAATAAATAAATAAATAAGAGAACTTGCAAGCCTGGACAGAGGGTGTTAACACAAGTGACGGTGAAGTGCTGCTGTCACAACACAATCTAGACCGGGACGCCGCTGGAACCATGCTCCACTCTGGCCTGATTGGGCAGATGGTAGCTTGGACTGTGACCCTGGAGGTCTCCGGGATCAAAGCCCAGGCTAGTCACTACCATGCCCGGGAGCAATCTGGGCAAACATCTGGAAGGGCTCCAACAAATGTGATGGTGGCCCGCAGGCCTAAGGGGGGCGCTGTCATGTTTGTTAACACCCAGAGCCACTCAAGACAGCAGCCAGCCTAAGGATTTAATTTAGGCAAGTACATGAGTGACCATCAGAATGCACAGCAAAGAGGTTCAGCGAGTCCTGTCTTTCCCACTAGAACTGGGTAAACTATTCTAATTATTTATATAGTTCCAGCAATGTGCCTGGCATTGAACAATAATGAATTAGGGACAGGTTCTGTTCTGAAGGGCTTGCAATCTAGGAGTTACAAAAGTTCCTGAGATGCATTGTCCCCTGCAGCTTTCCTCTAGCTCTGCTAGTGCGCTGTATTAAAGCTATGGAGCAGTGAACCAAAGGGTAGAGAAGAATGGCAAGATAAGAATGCAATATCTGAAACTGATCCTCCTGTTTAAACTTCCAATCACACTGCAAGCAGTTTTTCTCCAAACCAGATTGTCAAGTAATCCAAATGTGCTTCCTGCTCTCCCATCTAAATCCAGGTGATGCTCAAGAAGTCTTATGAGAACCGGCATTGCTGGAGGTAGCTCATTCCCCAGACAGAAAACGGGCTGAGAAATGAAGCAAGCCCACACCTGCAATCAAGTCCCACTAAAGTGGGTCAGTGTTAAACTCTCTCACCAACAGTGTTCGCTCAACGGTATTCATTTCACGCAGCTTCCCTCTGTTCTATAAGCAATAAAGATGCTGCAATATATACAGAATTCTACTGCTTTGATCAGTTTCTTTCAGGGAAAGCCACTGCCTTTTTTCCTGTAAATTAAACAGGACACTAAAGGCATGACCAAAATGAAGAAAAAATGTAATGCAGTCATTGACATCCATGTCAGTTATCCTACAGTAAGGGAAGAAACACCCACAAATTTCAACATTAACACACAGCTGCTGGATCCTTTTCCACATTTGTCTCCAACCAAGTTAATTGATGGGCCTGTAATGTTTTTAAATGTCTAGCTTTGTAGTAAGTCACTGGACACCCAGCCCCTAAATCTGCTTCCACTTGCCTTTTGCTCTGGTGACACCCCACTTTCTTTACTGGGAAAGCTCTCCATTTACATAGCTATGAGAACAAAAATACAGCCCCTTGTTCCAACTCTCTACCAAGGGGGTCTGAATGTTTGCCACTTTGCTTTTTCTGTTACTAGATTACATAGGAATTGTAAAGAGCATTGTCTTGCGCTCAACTTTGGTAGCGCAAGCGGTCTTCTGTAATGATGCACGAATTTGGATCTCCTGCTTCTGACAAGCTAGAGGATTTGGACATGGGTTTCACAAGCCATTACAGAAATCTGTGAGTCTAATGACGGTCTACAGCTACAGGAAGCTTTACGTTTACTTACTATCAGCAGCTCTTTCTCTTCCCACCTTGTTGTATTCCATCCTTTGAACTGTGGACTTTCTACCTGGGTCTCATTCTCACCTTCTCCTCTCCACCCTTTCCCATTGTTTGCAATCACTGTATATACCTCACTGTTTTGCTCAGTCTACAGTTTTAACTCCTGACTTGCCTGACAAAGAATCCTGTGAAGTCCGAAAGCTTACCTCCAACTGTAGTTGGTCTAATAAAAGATATCACTGTACTAGTACTTTGTCTCTAGTGCCTATATTTGGGATCAATTATGTTCTCTACGGTAGAGGAGGGGCAGTCACCTTCTTTCTCCAGGGGTCAAAGTTTCCTCCAATGAGGTTGTGGGGTAATGGGCAGCGCAGTGCAAGGGTGGGATGCAACTTCTCCACTGTACTGCTTCCTTCTAGTCAAGGAGAGACTTGCTAGAAAATAGCATACAGCTCAGGGCTGCATAATCTTGTTTGCAGAAGCTCCCATGCACAGAGAGGAGGAAGCTACAATGAGAAAGCGCTTGTTCTAAGGGCACAGAGTTTTTGCCTCTGTTGTCCTGGCCTCTCTCAGATCTCTGGGGATTGCTGCTGTGCATGCCACAAGATTTCTTATATGAAGGACACACCCCACATTTTGGGAAGAAAATTTACATGGGGGTTCTTGGCCTGCATTTCCAGGAAAGCAGTGCTTAGGGATGATGTGAGAGTGCTATATTCCTCCATGTAAAACAAAATTTCTAGTTTGTGTCTGGATTGCCTAGAAAACTTTGTTCCTACACTGGGAAATGGAAAGTGACATATAGATATCAAATTAACTTTATAGAGAGAGACTGGTTAGACAAGCTACGTGCACGCGCGCGCGTACACACACACACACACACACACACACAAAATATATCTGCATAATCTGGTGATTATGGCTGCAACAAGGTTTCAGCTGAATGTAAGAGTTGGCTGTACCTAGCAGCACAGCAATTTTAGTTTTCAAATGCCTACTGAAGTGCCAAATGCTTGTCCATTATGGAGGTTGCAGGGAGCAAGAAACACAGTGGGCAGCAAATTTTATAAGTGCAGTTAGGTCTTAAAGAGAAAAAAGTGTCAGAAAAATGAATCCACCATCAGTCTCCTGTGACACTTTTGAATGAAAATGTATATACTTGACAACACACATACCCATATAAAGCTCTCTCAGAAAGTGTGACAGAGGCCAGGCTCTCATTGACACCGACAGGGAAAATGCAGTGAACACAGATCCCTGTCTACAAGTTTCTAACAGAACATTTAAATACATCATTTGGAAGAGAAAATTTATTCTCTCTCATAAAAGGCCCAAGTCAATAAAGATGCTTTAAGAAATCATGTATAATGTCAAAAAGTTATATTATGTTGAACTATTTGAGGAAAAAGGATTTAATTATACACTAATTATTAATTATTATTATTACTATTATTATTAGACATTTATATAGCGCCAGTCGTATGACCTGGTGCTGTACAGAACACAGAAGTAGACCCGGTCCCTGCCTGTGGCTTACAATCTAAAAGACAAGAGGGGGGAGACAGGGAGAGGGGACAGTGGGAGAGACATGGGAGAAGACAAACAAACATTCAAGAGGATGCAAAATCTCAGGTGCGTATGCTTGGCTTGGTTACAAAGAGGTTGGTAGCAGCAGTCAGCAGAGGAGGGCAGACAGTACGAGTAAAGGGAAAGATTAGCAGGCATTGGGAAAGGCAGCAAGGAAAAGGTGGGTCTTGAGGAGGGATTT
>QEPC01006282.1:1926718-1941186 GCA_003113815.1 Sphenodon punctatus
TGAAAACCAGGAGTTTAAACAGGATACGTTCAGGAAAGGGGAGCCAGTGAAGGGAGAGGAGGAGAGGCTGAACATGGTCGAAGCGATGGGCAGAGTGAATGACCTTGGCGGCGGAGATTTGGATTGCGATAAAGGGGGACAGGTGAGAGCGAGGGAGGCCAGCAAGTAGGAGGTTGCAGTAGTCAAGGCGAGAGATAACCATGGCATGGACAAGGATTTTGGTCGAGGAGATAGAGAGAAAGGGGCGGATGCGGGCAATGTTATGGAGAGCGAATCGACATGATTTGGCCACAGAATCAATGTAAGGTTTAAAAGAGAGGTGCGTGTCGAAGATGAAGCCCAGGCTGTGGGCTTGGAGAACAGGAAGGATGGTGACCCCATTGATGGAGATGGTCAGATTAGAGGGAGAGGAAGGGGAGGGAGGAAAAATGAGGAGTTTGGTCTTGGCCATGTTTAGCTTGAGTTGACGTCGGGACATCAATGCGGAGATATCAGAGAGGCAGTCGACGAGGCGCGGGCGGATAGACGAGGAGAGAGAGGGGGTAGAGAGACAGAGTTGGGTGTCATCAGTGTAGAGATCGTATTGGAATTCGTGGGAGGCAATAATTTTGCCAAGGGACAGGGTGTAGATAGAGAAGAGGAGAGGGTCAAGGGCAGAACCTTGGGGAACCCCAAACGAAAGGGGAAGGGATGGGGGAGGTCGACTCAGGAAGGGAGACATTAAAGGAACGGTCAGAGAGGTAGGAGGAGAACCAGTCAAGGACAGAGCCGCGGAAGCCAATTATAATTGAAGTAGATAATCACAATTTTCTGTAATGCATTTACAATTCAAAGAAACAGAGCTAAGTTTAACACCAAAATTTCTGGTTCTGAGTGCTTACCCAGGCAACCCTAACACCATCTCAACACAGGTGGTTGTGTAGTTGTTTTTTAAATAGAATTTTAGTTGTGTAAAGTATGAATACCAGCTGATTTTTTGAGTAAGCTCCTTGTGTTTGTGAAACAAAAGACAATCTTACTGGACTGAAGCTTTACACACTTTCTTCCATTATTCATTTCCTGAATGGAGACCAGTTGTGATTCAGACAGCTAGTGTGTAAGGCTTTCGAGCTGGGAAACCTGGTTTCAAGACCTAGATCCACCAGGTGACCTTAGGCAAACTGCACACTCCCTCCACGTTGGTTCAAGGAGTGATGATGGTTCCACTGTCACAGTAATTTCTTCGTGTGTGGTGTGCACCACGTGCTCTGGCACAAACATCCTTGAATCAGATGCAAAGCAATCATTTTCACCCTTAACAAACCTGCCAAAATTGGTCTTTCAGAGTTAGCTGATATTCTGGAAAACTCCAGCCCAACTTTACCCACCAATACACACACACAAGCAATTAACCCAATTATCTATAAGTGGCATTATTAGAGATAAAGGGTGTTAACAAATTGGATAGCAGCTCACTGGAGTCAGGGTTCAGTATGTGCAGCCCCCACTCACATGTTTAGCATGTCGAGCCTAATAAATAGGCAGCCCCTTCCTTGCATGTAGTTGTTGTGTGCCCATGCAGTCTGCACGCACAAGTTTAGCATGACTAGTCTAATAAACAGGAAGGCATTCTTCCCCACCACACTGCCCTCATAGTACCCATTGGTACTATAGGGGTATTATGGCCCTTCCTGAAACCCCCTCTGCCCTGAAGTGCATGGTCAGCAGTCCCCACTCCCCCAGTTTTAGGTGCACCTACAACCCCCTCCCCTTCCAATCCCTAGCCCTCAAAGAGGCATATCGCTATACTATACCACCATTCTCCATGCCCCCACCCCCAAACATCCAAAGCACATGGATTATGAAAATTAAAGGAACTTTAAAAAAAATATAATAAACTATTTTCATGCACATGCTCCTTTTGGAGGCAGCTTGGTGCAATTGTTTGGGACAGGCAGGGGGGACATTTTCCAAATCATCCTCCTGTGTTTGTGGAAGGTATGCGAGAATGACTAGCAGGGTTGGGAGGAAGGCATGCCTAGGATCCAGCTGTGGCAGACTGGTCAGTGGTTGTAGTGGTGCTGGTTGTTGCCTGGCTGTTGGGTTGAGCCATGGCACTGGCAATCCTCAATAAGTTGTTATGGAGAATGGAATGGCTAGGAAAGAGCAAGTTTGGGGCATGTACTCCCAACCAGGAAGAGCATATTTGAAAACGGTGTGTTGGGCTTTTAAGGCGGATGTTATGTGCATGCCAGTAAGAACGAGAGCGGGGAGAGGGTCCAGAGGTAATAGCTCTGCGGAACGCTGTAGGCTTTTCCACCCACGACTTGATGGTGTTGGCAGACCTGGACGCGAGGTGGCTGGACACAACCCAACTGATGGGATGTGGACATGTGGGCATACATTAGCCCACATTTGCCCGCACAGCAGGCTACGCATGCTCTGGGACCCTGTCGTGAGGAGCGGCTGCATGTCCGGTGGGTGGTGGCCATGTGGTTGGTGGTGGTGAACACCTAACAAACGAGCAGGTAGACACCCACCTGATGTGGGCTATCATTTTGTTTGTTAACACCCAAAGACAGCGTGTTAACTACGTTAGTTAAATGTGTTCACTACATTCTCCTCATTGTCGTCAGTGGGTAAAATGCTACAAACGTGGGTCCCAGGATAAAAACAAGCCCTTTCGTTATCTCTTTAAAATAAACTTGGTTTAGCCAGATATTAAAAAGCCAGCTCTTAAGGAAACATCCTGCATTAGGGGATGCTGCCACCCATAAAGTATCACTCCAGCTCAGACTCCGTATCCAGGTAACAATGTGAATCACAAATATTTAAGGGGGAAAAGATCTTGTATCTGGACAGTGCCTTGGGAAGTCATATTTAGTTAAGGTTTGGATAGCACTAGATGTGGAGCTGTTGCACTGTGGTTGAAGCATTTTTCAGTGTTGAGTTATTCATCCACGGAACTCAGATGTGGATTCCAAGGGCTCTGGTGCTTCCCCAGTTTTAGACAATGTTTAATGGCCTTCTCAGCAACTCCAAGCCTCTTTGTGCATCTGTAACTTGCATGTCAGTATTATTATTATTATTAACAAACATTTATATAGCGCCAGCAGTGCAGAATCCCATACTAGCAATAAGTAGCAATATTCTGAATGCAGATAATGGCATAATGCACATAAGAATCTCAGAGTTTCTCCTGCCCCCTATTAAGCTAAGCTTCAAAACACCCCTGTGACACAGGGAAGCATTAACATTTGATCATGAGAGAAACTGAGGCAGGAATAGAGGAAATGATGAACAGCAAGAGAGTGGCAGGCTTCGAAACAAAACCCAGAAGGCTTGGTTTCCTATCCCTTATTCTAGCCAGTAGACCACACTCCCTCCTTGAGCGACCCCCCACCTTTCCCCATTTCCTCCATGTGCTCATTTGCAATATCACCATGCATAGTGCTGTATACATGAAAGCAAATACACTAACTGGGGAAGCACCAGTTATCTGTCCTAACCACTTGCAATCAGTCATAAAACTTCATCTCCTCACTGCAAGATAACTCAAGACTATCAGGGTTATGGCCCTGGGATCAAAACTCCTTCCATTCAGTTAACAAAAGAGAAGACATCTGATGCACTAACCTCGTTATCTTTCATAAACTGCAGGTACAGAGTGTGCTCCTCATTGTCAAACTCTGAGCTAAGGAGAGTGTGATTTGCTGTCTAATGGGCACGCCTGGCTAGCGCAGCACCTTCCCTTTTTGTGTTGGTGGTGAGTAGGAGGTTCTCTAATAAACTGGCAAGCAGCCTTATCATGGTCCCGTTGTAATTATACCATCAGTAGCTTGCGTGGCTTCACACACGCAGCTAGTTCACACTGACACATTGCTGGTCCTGTAACCATCCCCTACTCTCTACTGTCATTCAGCATCAATTATTCTTGGTTTGATTACACTTTTTCACACTAAGAGGAAGCCAATAAATTTCACCACTCTCCCTACCCAAAGCAATAATGAGGGGGGGGGGGATGAGAATCATAAACAAAGGCATTAATCAGATTTTGCTGGAGGTATTTGTCTCTTTGCATACCGAGTAGCGCAGCTGTAATTGTTTCATTAGAAGAACTCTGGTTCTGCCCAAAGCACTACCAATGCTTAGTGTGTGAAGGAAAAAACACTACAGGCAACACCACAGCAAAGATAAATTGATAAATGCGCTGCATCCGACATTAGTTAATACATCACAGCTTTATTCACTTAAGGCAGCCACAGAATCAATTCCTCAGTATGAATAAAAAAAAAGGAAAAAGAAAGAAAAACACATATCAAGGTTCGCGCATGCAGTGTTGGTGCAGAGCAAAAGATGATGCAATGGGGAGATAAAGCATGTACGTGCCATACTCATTAAGTCCTTTGCTTTATCCTATCTCTATCACTGCCCTTGCAAGTCGTTTCTCCCTCCTAATAAGTTGGCTTCAATCAAAGCAGGGTTCTGCGTGTTGGCAAAAACTGGATTTATTTATTTTAAGTGAGTCTTCTTTAAGGGCAGCAGAGTATTTTCAGTTTCTCAGAGAGTCTGCCTCATACTGGCCAAATCAGCAGCACTGATACAGTTTGTATTTTTAAAATCCAAAATATGCCTTTAAACATAGCCCTAATTGCCCTCTTATTGCATGAGGAAGTTCTGAGCCCCAAATCACAAAAGGATTCTACAGAGAGAGAGTCAAACCCAATTAAAAAAAAGGAAAAAAAAAAGCAACCTATTAAATGGTAAACTGATTGTAAATTCAAGGTTGCATGCTGGTTCCCTATGAAAAACAAAACAGGATCATGGTTAACTCATCATTTGCAATAAACCTGGATGTGCGCTGGAATTTCTTGTAGATTCTGACAAGGCAGGCTGATCATTTGCCAGGAAAACAGCCAGTGCTTCAAAGATAGGGTAATCATGACATGCAGACCAATAAGGCTTGCTCAGTGAGTGAGTGCCAGCTATCGTCCAACAGAGAGCACAGCAGAGCCACATTCAAGCCAAGGCTCTTCCCCCCCCCCTACTTCTTCTTAGTATGCCTTTAATGCTCTGTGTATAATGGGCACTGTGGAGAAAAGCAATCTGAAGGCTCCCAATGGGGTGAGGAATAGCTGCATGTGGTTCAGGGACTTGGGCCATGACAAATATGCAACAAACATTTTATAAAAACACCACACAAAATACAAGCACTCATTGCTGTTTTCATCATCAATGGACGCACCACCCCAGCCTTCAGTAATTTATCCTCCTAACAGCCCCGCATAGATCAAGCCAGTCTGTTCATGGGCATGTTCACAGGAGCATTTTTTCTGGGAGCCCTTTCTTGAATTCCTAGCAGGAGGGCTGTGTCACTGGCTTTGCAGCAGCAGCAGCACCAGAATCTTTTAGATGGGTGTGAGATGGCCTCCACTGTGCCACATTTATGTTATTTACACTTGAGAGTGCAAAGTGGGTGTAAAATGAAGCATTTCTCCTCTTGTAACATTTTACACTCACTTTGTGTGTGCAAATGTGTATGCATCCGTAACAGCAGCTGTTTTCATCCCGGTCCCTCCTTCCAAAAGAATGTGTGATTTCTGAAAACTTTTTTTAAACGTTGTATGACCACTTAGCAGCTCAACTCCTCTCTGTAATTTTAAAAAAACACCACCCGATTTTTTGGGAGGGGGCAATGTGGCAAGGCAGGAGGGGAAACCAGACCTCTGGAGCTGTGTTTGCAGCATGCCGAGCCCTTCTGAACATTGGGACACAACACAACTTTTTGGGTTAGGGTTGCCACCGTAGGTATTTTTTTTACCTGACATCTCCATTTTTGTCTATGGAAGTGTGAGGTAAAAAACCACCACAGGTGGCAACCCCATTCTGGGTGTGATGTACATTTGGAAAATCTTCCCCTTATTTTGGTTCTTACATTAGAGATGAGAGCCTCTGAAAGTCTAGCTTCAATTTTGAGAACTTAGCACTACAAGTATGTCCCTGAGCAGGTTTGGAAAAAAAATTTATTTTTTTGAAAAAAAAACTTTTCAACAGGCTACTTCTTCCTCCTTCCCGCCTCTTCCCCCAGGTTACCATGGGTTGAGAGAAATTTGGGAGCTTGGTATATCCTGGTAGGTATGGGCTCCCTACCTCCCATCCTCCTGGTCTCCCAGTAGTTTGAAATCAACTTCTGGAAACCATACAGGTATGTTATTTACTACGTATGTTACTTACAATTATTATTTTATTCATCACATTTTTATGTATATTAAGAAAGAATATTTTTATCATTTTGGGGGACCTCCTGAGCTTGGGTGCCTAGTACAACTGTAGCCCCATTCCCACCCTCTCTTCTCAGAGCTGACCACAGGTGCTTTTTACTATGAAAAGTCTGGTCTCGGAAAGCACCTGTAGCCTCATAGCTGAAATTCCACTTGAGAAGGGTATTTGACTTGTGCAGTTCATCTCAGCGTGTTCCCTATCGAACAGAACTTACTTCAGTAGTTGGACAAGTCTGACCAAAAAGGCAGCTCCTTAACTCCAGCTATTTTTTTTTTTTTTTAAAGTGTGTGTGTGTATATATATATATCTATATCTATACCCACACACACACGCCCACACACACACTGACCACTCATGTTAAACTGGAGGTTCTCTGGGGCAGGGGCTCCCATTAATTGCATATTTGGACAGCGGCAAGCACAATGAGGCCCATCTCAGTTGTGGGTCTTGTGGTGTGCAATATAAATGTTAAAACCTAATAAAAAGAAAACCATAAAGTAAGATCAAGATGATGCCTTTTAATATCTACTGCTACCTTCTGCTGCTGCTAGGAAGAAAGAGATGTGGAGAAGCTACCTTTAGTTCCATGGCAGTTGAATGAGGCCCCTTCCAGCAAATAGTCTGTGAAGGGCAGGGATGGAAGGCTCACAAAGCTATATTTTTAATTAAGCTTTCCCACCAGGTGAGGGATTTTTTTTCTTTTTCTTTTGCAAGCTCTTTCAGCTGCAGCATTCACCCAATCACTCACCCAGAATCAAGGTACTTCAAGGGATTTAACAAAATCCATACAGTACCTTGATCTTTTCTACTGCCTTTTAGGCTTACATTCTTATTCACCTACCCTCAATTAAAAGACCTGTGAGGGGATATTACAACCACTGTTGCACTTTATACAAATGCTGTACAAACAGCTGAAGTCCTAATTTTCATTTCTGGAGCTGTTTAGTAATGTCTGGGGACAGTGGTGGCCAGGGTTTGTTTGGAGGGGGGGGGCAGAAAGGGTTTGGGGGGGTTTTGGTGTGGGTTTTTTTTAGCAAGACTTTAATCTATTTTGAGATAAAATTGATGGGCAATTTTAAAGAATATGCTGTAAATTGCTATGCTAATCATGGGTAAGGCGAGCCATGTAACTCTACTAAAATAACATTAGTACTGAGACAGAAAGCAAAAGCAAGGAAATGCTGAGTTAAGGTTTCTGGAAATTTCATCTCCGCCCACTCCTATCTGGATATTACAGCTTGGATGTTTTATAAGACATTTAGTTTGAGACTCAAGTTGGCTGCTCACTGATTTGGTAAGAATAATGGTCTGTGTTTAGATAACACTTCCTGTTTTCAGGGCAACACTGTACATTTTTAGAAGAGGACCTCTTTTTGTAGTACAACCAGGAGGAACATTTCTGCAGCCAGACCTGACTTGTGGCCACCCAGTGGTCAGACAGTAGCCAGCAGGCATAGGATGGCTGCTTACATTCTGAACTCTTCAATCTCTTTGCATTAGTTTTGATTCATTAAGGGTCTCCTGACATTTTAAATATAGGTTTCTGTCAGAAATCTTCCAATTAGACTAAGGAGACCCCTTATGCTGATATATTATGGATCCTACTGAAAATAAAATTGAATTGTGGGCACTTGCCGGTCTCAATACTACCTTTCAAGCTGCATGAGTGGAGGAGGGTGGGAGGAAAGAGAAGTATATGCGACTTCAGAGTTTCTTCCACATTCTTCTTTAGCAAATGGAAGATTTGAGGAGGTGAGACATATGGTCATCTTAGCAAGGGAATAGTTACCATGGAGCGAGGGGGCTCAGTTGAGCCTGGGTTCTGGATTCTAGGCAGATCTGCAAGTGGCTTGAGCGCTGCTAGGAATTTTTCAGACCAGGTGGGAGAGGAAGCTCGGCCAACACTCTGCCCCCACCCACTCTGAACATTTTCTAGTGGTGCTCAGGGAGCTTGCAAAGGCCGCTGCCAAGAAAGAAGTTTTTTAAGAGTGGGCGGGGGCAGAGCGTTGACCGAGCTTTCTCTCCCACCCAGTCTGAAAATTTCCTAGCAGCGCTCAAGCCACTTGCTTGCTCCACCAACTCTTAAAACCTCCTTACTGGTGGGGTCGCTGCTACTCGGGGGGGGGGGGGGGGCTCACTGCAAGCCAGGGAGGCACCACAACCTTTGCCAGGGGGCCCCTTTAGGAGGGTCATCACTTGGGAGAGCCCATAACTGGGACATGAGCCTGGACCTGACACAGCCTTGCTACACCACTGCATCTTAGGATTGCCACCTTTGAGAAGACTGAAATATGGACAGGTCTGTAGCCACAGGGGAGTCCTTATAGGGCCAGGCTCCCTCCAAATTCATGCAAAATATGGACTGTCCATATGACATATGGACGGGTGCATGGAGGCCCTCATTTACACACCCACTGTCCAGCTCTAAGAGCTGCAATGCAATTTTTCCAATGCAACCATACTTCCACGAAGTAGGAGCCCCACAAGGAATCCAAGGTAGCACTGAAATGTGCAACCAATTGCTTAGTTGCAAGTAACTGCACCATCTTGGGAAATGGGATTTATTTCCCAAACATTTCCCGACACGATGTGATTTTTCAATTCTCGCATTACTACAAGATACTTTCCTAATTTACTGACTTTCCATTTACCACATAGCATTCATTTACTGCTTACGACATTGGCAAGGGTACCATTTTACTTCCGGGTTTGTTGTTTCTGCATTTCTGAGCCAATCATTGTGCGAATAAGTCCACCCCTTAGCCCCTCAACCTCCATTCCAGTGCCTTTGATCAGAATTGTTGTTTTCTGTTGTTCCTTTTGCTTTGACCAATCTGCATCTGTAAAGGAATCTGCATACCAGCCAATGAGTGACAAGGAAGTACAATGGAAACTGCAGCATAGGGAAGATCGAAGAAATGCCGTATTGCGTCGGTATAACCTCTCGAGATTTGAAACTGACAGCAGAGTGGTAAACGGGATACCAGTAAGCAAATTATCAGTAAATCGGGAAACGAAATGTTAATCGAGACATTCCCAACTGCTGAGAGGTTCTTGATGCAACCGAGACGGTATCAGAAATAGGGATTTCAATGGGAACTCCCATTATTGGAGGGAGAAAAAAAATAAATCAGCCCTAATCCAAGGAAAGGTCCCTTTGGTTCCTCCCTTTTAAGATCCCAGCATACATAGGCTCCAAATAAACTTCATTGCTGTGTAAGGTTTATCACCTTTATTCCCATTTGTGTGTGTGTGTGTGTGTGTGTGTACGGAGACGTTATCGGTTGTGCTCCCCTATTACCTCTCTGTATGAACATGCCAAACCTCAACAGGATCTCTGAAAGAAGAGAACTATACTATGGTAGTTGACCCCCTCCTGCAAAGCCCACGAGAACATTCCTTGGGGAACAATCAGGTCCTAACTGACCTTTAATGTATTTGTTATTCTCCACAGGAACAATCCTAAAAGTGTATGTGTCATCCTCACATCTGCAATATTCATTATGTATTCAATCTGAGCGCACTCCTCAGTTTAATCCACATTTATTTTTGAGAGCTTCTATCAGACACCCCCTTCTCCATTAAATTAAAAAAAACCAAACCTTTAATCATAAAGCTTAGTACATGGTTTTCCATTTTCACTATCCTTGTGGTTCCAACAAAACGAAATACAAGGCAGTATTGGTGAGGCAAGCATGCAGTACAAATGGCAATGTGAAGGGCATTTCAGAAATACTTTGCAAGGCCTTGGGACAAGGACCACTTCTTGCTAAATTATATTCATCCTGAAAGCACAGAAAGATTTTTTGTGTGTATATTCTCTGAGTGGTATTTTTGTGAAGCAATTTGATGGAAATCCAGTCAAACACATTGTACAGGTTTTATAGACCCGTATCTAAATAGAATGAATAAAGAGAAAATGGGAAGGGATTTTGTATCTAGGGAAATAACCAGAATGCGTAGGCAGATACGCACCAGCCGCACGGAATGCATACTCGACCACTCATTTGTCTTACTCCACATGTAGGATTATACGGGGATAACAAGCAATTTAACCACTACCTTAAGAATGCAAGACAGATTAATGTTGGCTGAGAAATATGTAAATCAATCAACAGATTCTGGACACTATTTCCCCTTCAGCTCAGATGCTAATTGTCTAAGCCAATTTGGGTTACTGCAGAAACAAACTGGCCTAATACCTCCTACTACTCATAAACAGGGAATATATATTATTGGGCTTTAATCCTGCAAAGATTTATTCTCTTTAGTGAAGCACATGTGCAAGCCATTGCTGGACTGGACCCAAACTCCCATCAGCATTGTGGGACTGATTCTGTGAAGTGAATACCCCCAGCTTCCCTTAACTTTATGAAACACAGGGAGCCTTGCAGGATTAAACTGCTTTATTCCAAAGTCACAAAGGGCTTGCTGTGCCACCATTTCTGCCTTTTACATGCTGCCAGACAGCACTAAGTACAAGACTGGCACATGGTACGCATCCTAGGAAGAGCTCGGTATACTGAAGAGCCTCCTTTTATTTAAGCAGACAGTGTTTCCTCTCCATGGACACAGAATCTTGGGGTTGGACTGGCCAGCAGCATGAGGCCTCTGCTATTACTGTCCTGTTTAGCAGAGTAAATTTCTTTTCTAGTTTTGTGAAGAAGAAGAAAAAAAGTATTTCACTGGTTTGCTAATCTTGTGGGTGGCATCACACACAATGCTAGCCACAAGAAAGTCTATTCCATGGCTGGCGTTGTGTAACCTGCATGCCCTTCTATTAACATACCAGCTATCAGGCAGCAGCTACTACCAAATAGCTGGAGTGGGAGCTTGTGGCAGCAGAGGTGTGCCACCACTCCTGGGGAGCGCTTCACCTGCTAGAGCCCCACTTCACTCTGGTAGTCTGCAAGACTCTGGCAGAGCAAAACAGGAGCCGTGCAAAAATCCCCATTTCACCAGGCTTCTCATGGCCAGAGTTCCGCGGTCTGATGGGATGAAGTGGGGTTCTGCAAGACCCCAGGTTGTTACCAGATGTGAAAACTGCCACTTGCCTGTTTCCCATGTACACCTTGAATATTTGCTGACATACGACAGGAGCAATACAGTGGCAGTTGTGTAGCAGCATAATGATCTGCTGCTCGTTTGTCAACTGAACCAGTGGCAAGCGTTGTGCCTGATGACATCCTCTACCTCCCCTACTCCTGGCATAATTTAGACAGCCCTGAGATTAAGGCATGACATCTTGACATTGGCAGTCTCTGGGCAGCAGCATTTCCTCACAGAGCTAACCCTGCACCTACCTCCCACCCAATCTACATTTCAAATCGAAGGGACACAGCTAGGGAGCTGTGCAATCTGCCCTATGACCGACCGTCTGTGGAATAAGACATGTTTCTTTAAATACTAGATATCCCTGGCCCTGCCACCCCAGGAACTATGCCAAGGCTGCAGGAAACAAGTAATGGTTGTCTTCCTTATGCCTGTGCTAGGGAAAATCTTCCCATAGACAGATCTCTCTCTCTCTCTCTCTTAGATTCTGTTTCTGCCACTCCTGCAGGCCCTTTAAATGTAGTGTAAAACCTCTGCATCAATGGGGAGGTTCACATCCATCATGTTTGGGTATGCAGTGTTTTAAATGAATGTTTTCACTGATAGCCGATGCAAACTAAAAGAATGTGAAAACATTTCAGATTAGATTTTATAGAAATCTATTTGTTAAAACATTATCTTCATTTTGAAGCTGCCCACACTGGGTCAACTTTTTTCATGCTACAACTAAAAAAAATATCGGTTTATGGTAGCAAAGTAAAAGGAATACATGTCTACATAAACTTAAAGACCTTTAAAGCCTAGCACCTCAGCTTGGGAAAATAATTCTAGAGCAGGTTAAAATCTACCCCTTTAAAAATTCAGCTACAAATTGGCTTGGTGGATTGAAACCATTTTTGTATTAATTTTTTTTTCAACTGCATCTGGACTGACAGCTTGAATACTGAGTTGCAGCCCAATGAGATAGAAATGCCAACTCAATCTTAACTGTAGTGTTGCTACCAGTTGCTATAATGATCTTAATCAAAGAGTATTGTGATAAAAAGAACTCTGGTTTGACTGCCTTTGGCATGTCCTAGTTATCATAGTGTCCAGATTTCATATTATTCATTCAGGGAAGTACAATTTCTTTGCAGAAAACTCCCTGCTGAATTTTTATTCCATCTCTTCTAGTAAAACATAAACATATATAGCGCACTTCTGCCTTTCTTGAAATCTTTCTTAGCACTCCAAATGTTCAGAAAAGCAAATGAACTGTGGAAGGAATTGTCAAATCCATGCTAGATTCCAGAAGAAGTGCTTGAAGCAATGATGGCTTTGTGTTTATTGTTTGTGATGAAAATAAAGTTCCACTTTATCCCCTTTACACTGAATAGTCAACTGGAAAAAATGAGAAAAACATGTTGAATTTTGCTGTTTACACTACGCCATTCTGTTTGAAAGCCAGAATAAATCCCCACTATTAGAAAAGAGGATTTAGCGACTGATTGACTGATGTACTAAACACTTTAAATGTCCATTAACAGGTGTTAACCTGTCATTTAAAAAAAATCAGATTGTTAATTATATTGGATAAGAAACTGGGGATTTACCTAGTAAATTTTATCATACACAAACATATATTTAGATCCCAGCATTTGCAAATATCTCACTCAAGACTGTGTGATATCATGGTTAATGCACCCATTATATGACTTAAGAGTCTGGCACTGTAGTTCACCTTCCTGGTCAATACCAAGAAAAACGTCTTTAGTGAATATATTTGAAGTACAGTTGCTGGACTACCCACTTTCCACAATAAATACTACTGCCTTGCCCTTAACAAGGCACTATGCGAACCTAAAGTCACAAAATCCCGTAGCACTCCTCTAAGGTATGCCAGCACACATTAACAGAAACTGAGTTGAAGATTAAATGGCAAATTTACATAAATTAAGGGTCCTAGGTAGGATTAAAATGCAGGAAAAATCCTTATCTGCCAAACCTGTATTCAGAGTTAAATTCACTGAGTCGTTACGTTTCTTTTCCATTTTCTCCTGTGCCCTCCTCACTCAAAATACATGATATCACTTATTCACTGTAATGCAGTAGTGTTCAAAGGTCCCAACAGGATCAAGGCCCCATGACACTAGGCGCTGTGCAGACACACACACACAGTAAGAGACAGACCCTGTTATGAAGATCTTACAATCTCGTGTATGACAAGACACAACAGATGGTCTAACAAACACTCCAAGGGGATGTGGGAGGAAGAATAAGGGTAACAGTGACAGGAACATGTGGTTGCATAGACTAGCTATGTGTACAGTTAGATGGTCTTGATTCATTAAATATATTTGTTATAAGATATAAATAAGCAAATATTTAATAATATTAAAAGCATGTAGTGACACCATGAGAGGGAAAACAAAGGGGAGGGGGAATCAAATGTTTCTTTCAAGATCAATTTAATCTGGGGCCAGAAAAAATAAACTGCCTTGCCCATGCAGGGCAATGTTTTGCAGGGGTACTTTAATTAAGTATTTCTGTACCTTAATTTGTTTGAATTTTTACACTTAACCTTAGCTCTGAAGCCTCCTCGGCTGATGAGTCTAGGTTTGAGAGTAATGACACTATCCCCACACTGTGCTTCACCATACAATTGTCAGTAGCTACTCTCAACACCAATTCTATTTTAACAGTTTTAGTCTGAGATACACATTCCTGTCTTACTAGTGCTTTCACATCAAATATAGAAATATAGATATAGGTTATCTGTGTTCAGAAACCACCCGCTGTTTGGGGATCCCGCCCACTGGGCATTAAGTTGACAGGCGATTGGGTGTTTGCTGTGATGGGTCCCTCAGGTGTTCATCTCAGTCCCTCCCTCCTCATATTTAAAAAGCAAATGGAGACATATTTATTCTCCAGGTGCTTTTAGGGTCACTGCTGGTTTCCCCTTAGTGTATTCTGTCCTCCTCCTTTATCTTCCCCTATTAAACTGTCTTTATATTGTTACTGTATTTTATGATTGTGAAGTGCTCTGAGTGCCATGTGGCAGGGAGGCACTATAAAAATAAAAATAATAATTTATTATTATTATTATTGATGATGATGATGATGGATTGATTGATTGATGATGGGGCACAGAACTATAAATCCAAAAAAGCAGAAGA
>QEPC01006282.1:1941286-1998444 GCA_003113815.1 Sphenodon punctatus
AATTTCCTAGCAGCGCTCAAGCCACTTGCTTGCTCCACCAACTCTTAAAACCTCCTTACTGGTGGGGTCGCTGCTACTCGGGGGGGGGGGGGGGGCTCACTGCAAGCCAGGGAGGCACCACAACCTTTGCCAGGGGGCCCCTTTAGGAGGGTCATCACTTGGGAGAGCCCATAACTGGGACATGAGCCTGGACCTGACACAGCCTTGCTACACCACTGCATCTTAGGATTGCCACCTTTGAGAAGACTGAAATATGGACAGGTCTGTAGCCACAGGGGAGTCCTTATAGGGCCAGGCTCCCTCCAAATTCATGCAAAATATGGACTGTCCATATGACATATGGACGGGTGCATGGAGGCCCTCATTTACACACCCACTGTCCAGCTCTAAGAGCTGCAATGCAATTTTTCCAATGCAACCATACTTCCACGAAGTAGGAGCCCCACAAGGAATCCAAGGTAGCACTGAAATGTGCAACCAATTGCTTAGTTGCAAGTAACTGCACCATCTTGGGAAATGGGATTTATTTCCCAAACATTTCCCGACACGATGTGATTTTTCAATTCTCGCATTACTACAAGATACTTTCCTAATTTACTGACTTTCCATTTACCACATAGCATTCATTTACTGCTTACGACATTGGCAAGGGTACCATTTTACTTCCGGGTTTGTTGTTTCTGCATTTCTGAGCCAATCATTGTGCGAATAAGTCCACCCCTTAGCCCCTCAACCTCCATTCCAGTGCCTTTGATCAGAATTGTTGTTTTCTGTTGTTCCTTTTGCTTTGACCAATCTGCATCTGTAAAGGAATCTGCATACCAGCCAATGAGTGACAAGGAAGTACAATGGAAACTGCAGCATAGGGAAGATCGAAGAAATGCCGTATTGCGTCGGTATAACCTCTCGAGATTTGAAACTGACAGCAGAGTGGTAAACGGGATACCAGTAAGCAAATTATCAGTAAATCGGGAAACGAAATGTTAATCGAGACATTCCCAACTGCTGAGAGGTTCTTGATGCAACCGAGACGGTATCAGAAATAGGGATTTCAATGGGAACTCCCATTATTGGAGGGAGAAAAAAAATAAATCAGCCCTAATCCAAGGAAAGGTCCCTTTGGTTCCTCCCTTTTAAGATCCCAGCATACATAGGCTCCAAATAAACTTCATTGCTGTGTAAGGTTTATCACCTTTATTCCCATTTGTGTGTGTGTGTGTGTGTGTGTGTACGGAGACGTTATCGGTTGTGCTCCCCTATTACCTCTCTGTATGAACATGCCAAACCTCAACAGGATCTCTGAAAGAAGAGAACTATACTATGGTAGTTGACCCCCTCCTGCAAAGCCCACGAGAACATTCCTTGGGGAACAATCAGGTCCTAACTGACCTTTAATGTATTTGTTATTCTCCACAGGAACAATCCTAAAAGTGTATGTGTCATCCTCACATCTGCAATATTCATTATGTATTCAATCTGAGCGCACTCCTCAGTTTAATCCACATTTATTTTTGAGAGCTTCTATCAGACACCCCCTTCTCCATTAAATTAAAAAAAACCAAACCTTTAATCATAAAGCTTAGTACATGGTTTTCCATTTTCACTATCCTTGTGGTTCCAACAAAACGAAATACAAGGCAGTATTGGTGAGGCAAGCATGCAGTACAAATGGCAATGTGAAGGGCATTTCAGAAATACTTTGCAAGGCCTTGGGACAAGGACCACTTCTTGCTAAATTATATTCATCCTGAAAGCACAGAAAGATTTTTTGTGTGTATATTCTCTGAGTGGTATTTTTGTGAAGCAATTTGATGGAAATCCAGTCAAACACATTGTACAGGTTTTATAGACCCGTATCTAAATAGAATGAATAAAGAGAAAATGGGAAGGGATTTTGTATCTAGGGAAATAACCAGAATGCGTAGGCAGATACGCACCAGCCGCACGGAATGCATACTCGACCACTCATTTGTCTTACTCCACATGTAGGATTATACGGGGATAACAAGCAATTTAACCACTACCTTAAGAATGCAAGACAGATTAATGTTGGCTGAGAAATATGTAAATCAATCAACAGATTCTGGACACTATTTCCCCTTCAGCTCAGATGCTAATTGTCTAAGCCAATTTGGGTTACTGCAGAAACAAACTGGCCTAATACCTCCTACTACTCATAAACAGGGAATATATATTATTGGGCTTTAATCCTGCAAAGATTTATTCTCTTTAGTGAAGCACATGTGCAAGCCATTGCTGGACTGGACCCAAACTCCCATCAGCATTGTGGGACTGATTCTGTGAAGTGAATACCCCCAGCTTCCCTTAACTTTATGAAACACAGGGAGCCTTGCAGGATTAAACTGCTTTATTCCAAAGTCACAAAGGGCTTGCTGTGCCACCATTTCTGCCTTTTACATGCTGCCAGACAGCACTAAGTACAAGACTGGCACATGGTACGCATCCTAGGAAGAGCTCGGTATACTGAAGAGCCTCCTTTTATTTAAGCAGACAGTGTTTCCTCTCCATGGACACAGAATCTTGGGGTTGGACTGGCCAGCAGCATGAGGCCTCTGCTATTACTGTCCTGTTTAGCAGAGTAAATTTCTTTTCTAGTTTTGTGAAGAAGAAGAAAAAAAGTATTTCACTGGTTTGCTAATCTTGTGGGTGGCATCACACACAATGCTAGCCACAAGAAAGTCTATTCCATGGCTGGCGTTGTGTAACCTGCATGCCCTTCTATTAACATACCAGCTATCAGGCAGCAGCTACTACCAAATAGCTGGAGTGGGAGCTTGTGGCAGCAGAGGTGTGCCACCACTCCTGGGGAGCGCTTCACCTGCTAGAGCCCCACTTCACTCTGGTAGTCTGCAAGACTCTGGCAGAGCAAAACAGGAGCCGTGCAAAAATCCCCATTTCACCAGGCTTCTCATGGCCAGAGTTCCGCGGTCTGATGGGATGAAGTGGGGTTCTGCAAGACCCCAGGTTGTTACCAGATGTGAAAACTGCCACTTGCCTGTTTCCCATGTACACCTTGAATATTTGCTGACATACGACAGGAGCAATACAGTGGCAGTTGTGTAGCAGCATAATGATCTGCTGCTCGTTTGTCAACTGAACCAGTGGCAAGCGTTGTGCCTGATGACATCCTCTACCTCCCCTACTCCTGGCATAATTTAGACAGCCCTGAGATTAAGGCATGACATCTTGACATTGGCAGTCTCTGGGCAGCAGCATTTCCTCACAGAGCTAACCCTGCACCTACCTCCCACCCAATCTACATTTCAAATCGAAGGGACACAGCTAGGGAGCTGTGCAATCTGCCCTATGACCGACCGTCTGTGGAATAAGACATGTTTCTTTAAATACTAGATATCCCTGGCCCTGCCACCCCAGGAACTATGCCAAGGCTGCAGGAAACAAGTAATGGTTGTCTTCCTTATGCCTGTGCTAGGGAAAATCTTCCCATAGACAGATCTCTCTCTCTCTCTCTCTTAGATTCTGTTTCTGCCACTCCTGCAGGCCCTTTAAATGTAGTGTAAAACCTCTGCATCAATGGGGAGGTTCACATCCATCATGTTTGGGTATGCAGTGTTTTAAATGAATGTTTTCACTGATAGCCGATGCAAACTAAAAGAATGTGAAAACATTTCAGATTAGATTTTATAGAAATCTATTTGTTAAAACATTATCTTCATTTTGAAGCTGCCCACACTGGGTCAACTTTTTTCATGCTACAACTAAAAAAAATATCGGTTTATGGTAGCAAAGTAAAAGGAATACATGTCTACATAAACTTAAAGACCTTTAAAGCCTAGCACCTCAGCTTGGGAAAATAATTCTAGAGCAGGTTAAAATCTACCCCTTTAAAAATTCAGCTACAAATTGGCTTGGTGGATTGAAACCATTTTTGTATTAATTTTTTTTTCAACTGCATCTGGACTGACAGCTTGAATACTGAGTTGCAGCCCAATGAGATAGAAATGCCAACTCAATCTTAACTGTAGTGTTGCTACCAGTTGCTATAATGATCTTAATCAAAGAGTATTGTGATAAAAAGAACTCTGGTTTGACTGCCTTTGGCATGTCCTAGTTATCATAGTGTCCAGATTTCATATTATTCATTCAGGGAAGTACAATTTCTTTGCAGAAAACTCCCTGCTGAATTTTTATTCCATCTCTTCTAGTAAAACATAAACATATATAGCGCACTTCTGCCTTTCTTGAAATCTTTCTTAGCACTCCAAATGTTCAGAAAAGCAAATGAACTGTGGAAGGAATTGTCAAATCCATGCTAGATTCCAGAAGAAGTGCTTGAAGCAATGATGGCTTTGTGTTTATTGTTTGTGATGAAAATAAAGTTCCACTTTATCCCCTTTACACTGAATAGTCAACTGGAAAAAATGAGAAAAACATGTTGAATTTTGCTGTTTACACTACGCCATTCTGTTTGAAAGCCAGAATAAATCCCCACTATTAGAAAAGAGGATTTAGCGACTGATTGACTGATGTACTAAACACTTTAAATGTCCATTAACAGGTGTTAACCTGTCATTTAAAAAAAATCAGATTGTTAATTATATTGGATAAGAAACTGGGGATTTACCTAGTAAATTTTATCATACACAAACATATATTTAGATCCCAGCATTTGCAAATATCTCACTCAAGACTGTGTGATATCATGGTTAATGCACCCATTATATGACTTAAGAGTCTGGCACTGTAGTTCACCTTCCTGGTCAATACCAAGAAAAACGTCTTTAGTGAATATATTTGAAGTACAGTTGCTGGACTACCCACTTTCCACAATAAATACTACTGCCTTGCCCTTAACAAGGCACTATGCGAACCTAAAGTCACAAAATCCCGTAGCACTCCTCTAAGGTATGCCAGCACACATTAACAGAAACTGAGTTGAAGATTAAATGGCAAATTTACATAAATTAAGGGTCCTAGGTAGGATTAAAATGCAGGAAAAATCCTTATCTGCCAAACCTGTATTCAGAGTTAAATTCACTGAGTCGTTACGTTTCTTTTCCATTTTCTCCTGTGCCCTCCTCACTCAAAATACATGATATCACTTATTCACTGTAATGCAGTAGTGTTCAAAGGTCCCAACAGGATCAAGGCCCCATGACACTAGGCGCTGTGCAGACACACACACACAGTAAGAGACAGACCCTGTTATGAAGATCTTACAATCTCGTGTATGACAAGACACAACAGATGGTCTAACAAACACTCCAAGGGGATGTGGGAGGAAGAATAAGGGTAACAGTGACAGGAACATGTGGTTGCATAGACTAGCTATGTGTACAGTTAGATGGTCTTGATTCATTAAATATATTTGTTATAAGATATAAATAAGCAAATATTTAATAATATTAAAAGCATGTAGTGACACCATGAGAGGGAAAACAAAGGGGAGGGGGAATCAAATGTTTCTTTCAAGATCAATTTAATCTGGGGCCAGAAAAAATAAACTGCCTTGCCCATGCAGGGCAATGTTTTGCAGGGGTACTTTAATTAAGTATTTCTGTACCTTAATTTGTTTGAATTTTTACACTTAACCTTAGCTCTGAAGCCTCCTCGGCTGATGAGTCTAGGTTTGAGAGTAATGACACTATCCCCACACTGTGCTTCACCATACAATTGTCAGTAGCTACTCTCAACACCAATTCTATTTTAACAGTTTTAGTCTGAGATACACATTCCTGTCTTACTAGTGCTTTCACATCAAATATAGAAATATAGATATAGGTTATCTGTGTTCAGAAACCACCCGCTGTTTGGGGATCCCGCCCACTGGGCATTAAGTTGACAGGCGATTGGGTGTTTGCTGTGATGGGTCCCTCAGGTGTTCATCTCAGTCCCTCCCTCCTCATATTTAAAAAGCAAATGGAGACATATTTATTCTCCAGGTGCTTTTAGGGTCACTGCTGGTTTCCCCTTAGTGTATTCTGTCCTCCTCCTTTATCTTCCCCTATTAAACTGTCTTTATATTGTTACTGTATTTTATGATTGTGAAGTGCTCTGAGTGCCATGTGGCAGGGAGGCACTATAAAAATAAAAATAATAATTTATTATTATTATTATTGATGATGATGATGATGGATTGATTGATTGATGATGGGGCACAGAACTATAAATCCAAACAAGCAGAAGAGCGAGCAAAAACAAAATGAGAAACATCTAGAAGATACCAAGGGAGCTACAGTGGCCACAGTGCCAAGTGGGATCCGCGTGGCACAATGTCCCTTCAATGGACACGTGCGCACCTTTTCCGCATGTGCACGCGCATAGGCTGCACGCAGTGCACGCGGGGCATGGGATCGGCCCCATTGTCGATAATCTGGGTTCATGTTATTAAAGAAGAACATTTCCATGAAAGATGGAGACACATCCAAGGCCTTTGTTTAACCCTGAACTGGCCACACCATAGGCTAGACCTTTGTTCTGAAATGACCTGAATGAGGCTGTACTTAATTTTATGTGCTGCAATCAATTTTAAGGCCTCAGTCCTGAAGCACTTGCCTAGGAGTCAGCTACAAAACTCTAAAAGGACTAAAAAAAACTTTAGTTAAGGCTCTTACAAATTCACTCATGCTCCAAAAAGCATGGAAACTGAAAGTTTAGACTCCCACCTTAACTTGTGTGCCTTGAAAACAGTAAAGACACTGGGGCCGATCCCAAGTCCTGTGGATCCTGCACACAATTTCCATGTGGCACAACGTGCCTGCAACAGAGGTCTGTGTGGTTTGTGCGTGGCTACACGTGGGATTTGCAAGGTTTGCGATTGGCCCCATCTTACAGTCTCCCAATATTGTGCTCACTTACAATTTAAACTCCATGCATCCTCTTTTGCTTTGGTCTTTCAGCCCCAATTATTTTTACAATCTTTTTTTTTCTTTTTTTGTTATCTAATCTAACCTATCTAAACTTATAACCTAATTAACCTACTTACCTAATCTAACTATCTTAACCTATAACTTTATTAACAAATAAGAATATATTAAATAATAAAGTGTAACTATTCAATATGGTGGTGGGGCAGACACTTTCATCTTCCTATCCACTTGGTAGGACAGGGCATAGTGGTAGTAGAGGGAGGTCAGGGGGAAAGCCCTGCACCCCAGAAACCTCTGTTGTGGCGCATAGCAGCCTCCCATTCTCCCGTAGGGAATCCCAATATCATGCCACTTTCTGGCCCTGGAGGAGGGAATAGTAGCTGCGCAGGCAGCATACTTTCTCTGAGAGGTCTCGCCACTGTCTGAGAAGTCCATCCTATTCCACCTGCAGGCCATCCAGTGTCATCTGCACAAACTAAATTCCCTCCTGGAACTGCATTAGGGCATGGGACAGGGATGCTGCTGCTCCTGGACCAGGCTGTGGAGGAACGGGTGGTGGCTGCTGGGCCTTAACAGGTGGAGGGGCTTCATCCCCTTTGCTAGCAGCCCGTGTGGACGAGAGTTCCTGCCTCTGGTTCTGGTGGCGCCTTGCCAAAATGCGTTGCCCATTCTGTTCTGCACGTTGACCTCCGAGCACCCTGGCTTGTGCTGCCCAGATGTGTGCTAGATGGTAGTGGAGGGCACTGGTGCTGTGCTCAGCCCCCCTGTGCACCACTGCAGTGCAGCAGGTGCACTGTGCCTCTTCCCGGGCCAATTCAGGGGGCTGAATGAAGTAATCCCAGACTTGGGATGAATATTTCCTCTGCCCTCCCTGCCTACCATGTACACGAACCCACCCCCTTCATAATCCGCTTCCTCAAGACATAACCTATAAATCTTGCACTGTCTACTGGATAATATGGAAACTTCAAAAACAATGGATTTTAAAAATCCAAATTCAGGAAGCGGCTAGAATTTGCATTTGAATTTTCTGACACCTCTATACACCTCCAGATGAATAACTTAAAATACACTTTTCTCTGTCAACAGGAAATGGTTGCAAAATCCAGAAAAAAACAAATTTTGCCTCCAATGTTTAAGCTCATATAACGTAGCCATTTCTCAACCGATCTGTCTGGAATTTGGATAGTTTTTACTCCTCTCCCAAGCACTCCTCTGTAAAGACTTCTGAAGTGATAGGATAAAGCATCTTGATTTTATGAGTAGAATGTTCATGATTTTAACAGAGAGTGCAACCTGCCTTAATTATAGAGCCACACCCGCAGCTTTATAATTAGTAAAGCGGTTTCAAGATTAAGACAACAAGACTGGTCCCGGACACAGCCTTTGTCTGACAAGATTCAGCACAGAAAATACTTTTCACAGACTAGTCAGAGATGCTGCAAATGTTTTATTGACCCGTTACCTCACAATCTTTATTTGAATTTGCAGAGCTAATACAAATATTAACACAAATGTAACTATTTGGGGGGAGGTGGAATTAAATCTTCCTTGACTTCTGATAATGCTATCAAGTTAAGAAGAGAAGGGAGAGAATGACACTTTGCTTAAACTGTTTTTGGGAGGCGCTACAATACTACCACGATCAGAGTAGATAGGACTTTTCTCATCTCTTACTGTAGAAGAGATGAGAAAAGGAAAGGACAGGATGAGACAATATTCCAGGGAGCTGACTCCTGCCCTTCTTACTCTAAGAAGAGCCTCACTGATCACAACTCTCTCTCCCATTGACTTTTCTGGGACCTGGTTTTAAACCTTTAGTCCTAACCACCCTTATCATTGACCAGCACCAAAGAGTGGGATCTATTCAGTTTTGGGAAATAACCTTGATTAATTTGCACGTTAGCTCACACCACAAACCCCTGACGCAACTGGCCAACAGCAGAGGAATGCAGCACAGGCTGAAAACTCTGTCTTCTCTGCCCTGTTGTGAAGTAATTGTGCAAAAGAGCCCTTCGTTTCTGAGGTACAAGGCTATCAGGCACAGCTGAAAATATTGTTCTATAGCACAATCCTCTCCAGCATTAGATTTGTTACCAGGTTCGGATGCCACTTTTGCAGCCCCTGTGCTTTTGTTTAGCATGGATGGGGGGAAAGGGTCAACTTCTAGTTAACACAAAGGACTGAGAACAGAAGGATCAGGGTTGTATTCCTACTACTCCTTGTAACAGATGGAGACAAATATATCTATTTTTTAAAACCCTTTAAAATTATATATTTTTATTTTTAAATGCCTGAAACATCTATTCCCCACCCCACCCCACCCTCACTCAACAGCTCCCTCCCAATATACTGTTTCCCCATATATCAGCATCTGTCTGCAATGCTGGAGGCAGAGAATATCCTGGCAGGGAGTTGGACTATATAATCCTGGAGGACCCTTCCAACCTACAATTTAATTATTCTATATATATACACTTGTCCTGCATTTCTCAGTCTACATGTTTTGTTACATGCCTGAGGAAGGGTTTTGTGCAGCCCTGGAAACTTGCATACTCTCACCATCTGAAGTTGGTCCAATCAAAGATATTGGCCTTGAACTGGAACACTTGGGGCAGTGGCTGGTTCCACTGCACCACTGCCATTCTCTGGCTGGGCCCAGACTTTCCCACTTAGGTCCAGAGGTGCCTGGAGAATAAAACTTGGGTTGGGGGGGGCAGTGGGAGAGTACCTTTGCCCCGCCCCCTTCTGGTGTGACCACACCCCCTTTTAAGCATTGTGAGGTCACAACAGCCAGAAAATGGCATGGCCACATCAGAAAGGTGCAGGAGGACCTCATCATCCCTGCCCGTTTCCAGCAGGTCCCTGCCCCCAGGGCTAGGCAGGGGAATTGCCAGGCAAGAGCCAGTTGGGTGTAAAGGTGCCCCCCCCTGCACCTGCCTTCTGGCAACCATGTTTAGGGCTGGTTTGGCTGCCCTTCCACCTCTCCTTTGGACCCTTGCTGCCCCAGCCTGACTGACTGCTGCCAGATAAAGGTAGGTAGGCAGGCAGCAGCAAGATGTTGGCTGGATCATCTGGTTCCCCTGTCTTTCCTGTTCCTCCGTTCTGTCCTGAATCTGCTCCAATTCATCCTGCCCTGCTCCATTCCACTCTGCTCTGCATTTGTCTTTGGACTCAGCTTGCACCCCTACCCTGATTTCACTCCAGCTTGGCCCTGGTTCTGCACCTACTTCTGGCTCTAACCCTGATCCCCTTGAACCCTACAAAATCTATTTTGTCTCGATCTCTGACAATTGGGACCAACACAGCAACCACCCTCCCTCTCTAGCACTACTTGTATAGCTCCACACAGCCTGTGTGCAGTCGTTTCCCAATCTGTAAAATGGGGATTATAACCCTTCCTCCAAATGCAGAAGCTTAATTCATTAAAGCTCTTTAGGATCTTCAACTGGAAGGCACCATAAAAGTGCCAAGCGTTATGAGCAAAAAAGGACCCACACAAGTGCGTAAATAACTGCAATGCCATTTCTAAGCAAAACAACATTTGAATTTGACGGCATGGAAAACATCTTTGCTACGTACACACACTCTTACTATTGCACTGGGTTTGTTGATTCGGACAAACAAGTTGCACTGTGAATAGAGTTGCATCCAAAATTTAACTTTTACAATCAAGCTTTGGCAAAACCTCAGATCAATAGAATGGCTTCTGCTCTCTATGTTACCTTCAGTTAAACGGCCCATTTTACTGGGGTTTAAACATTCCTCTGCAATGTTTTCAAGCCCCAAGCTGAAGGCTGTGCCAATAACGTGCAAACACTAGAAAGTGACTCTGGCAAGAAACTGACAAGAATCAAAAGCAGAACCAGTCTATATTCATTCTCCAAGCTCAGTGAAGTGCAAAAAGTAATCAATCAGCATCAATGGTGAAAAGTAAATTAGATTTTTTAAAACTCTTTCAGTTTTAACAATCTAAGGCACTCAGATTTATAATCTGACAGTGTCCTTTTAAACCTGATTTATTAGATGAAGATAAGAAAATAGTTACGATGAAGAGGAGTCATTAGTATATAAAGAAATCAACTTTCTGGTAATGTTCACAGGCCTAGCATGATCTTAAAAACAAAACAAACTGGTGAGAAAATAAATTATGCCAGCTTGCTAAATGCTATTACCAATATGCCAGACATCATTGTTAGAAACCTGAGGCAACTGGAGAAAGCTCCTTTTCATTCACTCTCACTTTCACCTTTGAAACTCTCGTGTATGTATAAATTACGAGACAGGACTAGCCTCTGAACCCACCACTAAGCGGAATTTCTTGGATGGGAATGCACAACACGGGTTTAAGGTTACTAGTGAACAATTGTCACCTGTCACATTGTATGCTTCTGTTACTCAGTTTATCCATTGACCCCTAGACATGCATTGGCCTGCTATTTATCACTCCAAGCTGCAGTGCTGTTGCAATAAAAACTTCAGTCAAAAATTAAAATAAAATGGGTTGCATCAGGGCCCTACCAAACGGTTAAGCTCATACTCAATTGCAATAAGCCAACTGCAAATTATGGACTAAATTATGCTCTCATTTACACAGGTACAAATCCACTGACACTGATGTAGCTGAGAGCAGAATTTGGCCCTGTCAATTTAAAAAAGGATTAAGTTATCATCCGGATGATTTGAGCCTCTTGCATAAAACTGCCATATAGTCTGAATAAAAATCAAGCAATAATGCGACTGCACTGTACAGCTTTGATTCTGTGCTGTTTGGGGAAAATCCTATGATTTATTGTGAGACTTATGAGGCTAATGCAGAGACTTACAAAGGTTTGGAGGTGGGGTGGTCTAGCTTTCAGTCCTGCATGTAAAAGGCAGTTTTCCTTACAATTCCTCAGCCTCATGCATGTTACTATAGAAGAGCCAGAGACATTTTTGCCCTTTCCTGGCAGCTTATGCATTATTCCTTTTTTATAAAAATGTTCAGAGGAGCATGCTGCCTTTATTCCTTGTGTTGTTTAAACCTTTTTTTCCATGACACCACACAATGAGCTTTCTTAGGAGAAGTAGAACAGTAGCTTTTTCCTAAGACCACAGTGAAGTAGTTACAGCTTTAGTGCTTTGAGTGGAGGGTTTGGGGGTGGGGTGGGGGGAGAATGAGCAAGAGTACAATAGGGGGACATGAATTGCTGGGGAAAAAATGAAATCAAGTGTGGGTATAATTGCAAAGCAACAGCTCACTTCCGGCACCAGGGGAAAGAAAGGGAATTGTAGATGATTCAGGAGTATGACAAAGAGTCCCTTCAACGGGTTGTCTTTTATCACAACTTCACTGCTACATAGCTATGCAGCACAGGGGAGAAATTGCATCATGTCAAGAGTAAGTTTATAAAGATAAACTGGCTCTGCAGACTGTAGAAAGATGCTGGAAGTTACCTTGTGTTTTGCTTATCACACTGCAATAAATCGACAAGAAGCAGTATAAGCAGGATATTAGAGATAAAAAGCATAGAGGCACTTAAAAGGTCAGCTCCTGTGATTCTAAGGCTCAAACTGAGGACTATGGCCCGCAGCATGCAATACATCAGCAGCGTACCCTTCAGTCAAAGGGCCAAAGATGTCTGGTTTGCTGAGTGTTTGTTCTAGAGACAATAAAGGGGCATAATCTATTTATTACACACTCCTAGCAGCCACATACGCCAGACTCAAATGTCAAACTCAGGCACTTGATTTAGGCAGCCCAGCTTTCCATCTGGACTGTCAAAGTGCTATTTAGGTACCCAAGTTTCTATTCTATGAATGTAAATGTGAGGTTCCAGAAGTAGGAGCAGAAGCCTCAGCTTATACTGTTGTTTTAAAGCTGGTTCCACTATTTCAAGCATCATGTCATGAAAGCCATCATTATTTTCCTAAACACACACACATCCCACTGAACATGATGCTGGAAATTTAAGAATGGAATATTTTTCAATGCCCCTTTCAGAACTTGTCAAGTACAGTAGCAATGGTATTTTATGTAAGGGCGTTCCTGCTTTTGCACTTTTCTCCCCAAAAGAGTAGCTTCTGGTTTAAATGCAAACAGTGAAGATAGAGTCATAGGATTTTTTTCTTCTTCTTTTTCTTGAATTCTGAAAGCAGAGACTTCTAAGTTTATCTCAGAAGGACACTGGAAAGATGAATAGAGAGAAATTATGCAGCGAAAGAAAAAATATTCAAAGAGTAGAATTATGTATGCATAATTGCATGGCTCCCTGGGGTGCTCAGGCAAGCACATGCAGTCATTTTGTGGAATAATTTCCCACAACTACTGTATCCTAATTACAGCGCCCTTAGTGGGGAGAAGCTAATTTTTAAACAGTCCTGATGGGGTAAGCTGGGGAGCCAGAAGTATGCCTTTAACCCCCTGTCTCTGAAGAGAAAAGCAAAACCAAAAGAAATATTAAATGATGATCTAGTCTTTGTTGTGCCACGCAGCATATGAGAAAGTATCAAGAAAATCTGGGGTTGTTTTTTTTTTTTTTAATTAGCCAAGACAAAAAGGAAGGACTTGAAACAGAAGATCAGGCCTGATCTACCCCTGGCCTTTGGAAGAGCTTGTAGTCAGACCCAACATATATAGTCCAGACTTGGCTCTTATGGCAAACTTACTCTCTCTGGTTTGCCTTTGTTTTTCAAAGCCTTATGCAAAGTGGGTTGACAGTGAATGTGATGTAGGGAATATTCTGCCACCCGCCAAGAGAAAGAGATGGAATGTCAAAGGCAGGCATTCTATAACTCGAAGGAGCAGAAACACACCTCAAAAACCCTGCCACAGTTTCAACTGGATTCTGACACAATCAGAATGTTCTGCACCAATGTTTCCATTTTGTCAGAATTTCCTGATGGAACCTGTAGGAGCAAGGCATGAGGATAGCAGTAGTTCCCAGCCAGAGAGGGGCCTGGTCAGAGGGCACACGTGCTGAAACCAGAGCCCTGAAGCATATGCAGACAATAGATGTCTTTAGGCGGACACATGGCTACTCAACCAGGCAGTGGGCCATGCAGGGTGTCAGGGGCACTACCCCTCCGGCCACCTCCCAAACCCCACCACTCACTCCACTGACTGCCTCACTCACTGACAGACCGGTGGGTCCCCATGGAGTCAGAGGACCTCCAGAGCAGCTACTGCTGCGGCGCCTGGCTGGCAGCAGCGCCTGAAGCGCCACAGTTCCAGGTCTTGAAGAGCGCTGCTTTGGGGAGGAAGAGGAACAGTTGCCGTCAATGCAACTGGAAGGAGAGGCTGGTGGACTCTCGGAGCCCAGGGAGGAGGAGCGGAGCCAGGGAAGGGGACTGGGTAGAGTGGAGATGGAGCGCTGTGTGCTGCTCCACCTCCTGACTGTAAACTGAGACATGATGATTGACTGGACGGAGTCCTTCAGGGACAAAAATCTAAAGTTTGCGGCATGGGCAGCTGCTTGTACCGTGCATACCACAGGCATGGCAGAGCGCACCTCTCCTCAATCAATCAATCAATTTATTGTGTGTGGCCAGTGACCATAGCAAAAGGAAAATGAAAGGAAAAATAGAAATTAGAATACAATACAAGGTATTTTATTGTACTGGGCTCCTCTGAGCCCAGTGGGGGGCAGTAGTGGCTGATCCCCTATGGGACTGCAAAGACAAGCTGTTTGAAGGATGCCTGGGGCGGCTGAACTAAATGCTCCCAGGCCAGCAGGCAGGATGGTGCTGCACCTGCTGCTCCAGGAGCAGTAAAGCAGCCTGCAGGGGGACTCGGGCGATCTGGAGGGACAGACAGAGACTGGTGCCAACTGCCATCATGCTGCTGCGCGGGACCAGTGAGTATGATGGCCCCTCTCCCTCGGGGCTCTTGGACTCCTATTTAAAATTAAATATTTGTGGTTTTCCCCCCTGGGAGTTGGTGGGGGACCTGGGGTGGGACTGGGTGGGGTTGTGTAGGCAGATGGGGGCCCACAGGGTGGGTAGAATAGGGGTCTGGGACTCTGGAGGTGGGATTGGGACAGGTGGATGGGTAGAATGGGAGTCTGGGGGGGGGATTGGGTGGAGGTGGGCAGAATGGGGTCTGGGGTGAGTAGAATGGGAGCTCTGTGGGAGAGTGGGTGGCAGAATAGGGCTCAGGGTGGGATTGGGTGGGTTGTGTGGGGGCAAAATGAGAGCCCGGGGGTGGGACTCGGGGAAGGGGTAGAATGGGGGCTCTGGGAGGGTGTGTGTGGGCAGAATGGGGTTCAGGGTGGGATTGGATGAGGGTGTGTGTTCAGAATGGGGAACTGGGGGTGGGATTGGATGGGGGAAACTTCCCCCACAAAATTTCCCAGGGAAAGTTTCACAAAACCCCAGAGTTATAAAAAGTGATTAAAAAGCATGCAAAGGAAAAACCTTCAGGGAAAGGGGACATCCTCTGTGGTATCTTGTGAGCTGCTGTGTTGTGCAAAATAGGCAGCTTGGTGGTGGTGTTTTTTCTTGCATTTTTTAAACCTTTCCTTAAAAGAATGGGGTAGGTTTGTGAAAGTTTTCCTTGCTTTCTGCTGTTTCTGTTTTGGTCCATGCCAGACAGAAAGGAAATGCCTCTGTCCTGTGAGCTGGGCATTGCCAGTGCTGCATTTTGTGAAAAACAAGCATTGCTTGTTGTCAATGAACATTAATGAACAGTTTTCTGTTTGGTTTGAAAGTAATTGTGTTGAATATGATATGCTAACAACATTTACCTATTTCTGTGCAGTGGTGTCCAGGCAAGTAAAACCTGGATAATTTGCCTTTTTGTTTCCTGTGTGATTTGATGCTTGAGAAAGTTTATCTTTGAATGCTTAATTTGGATATTTGGGATATTTTGGTGGGCTCCGGGGGCAGTGCGCATTGAAGGGCACATGGGGCATTGCCCCTCTTGGCCTGATCCCCCCTCCACACACTCTTCATGCTTTTAAAAAGGAAAAAAAAAACCTCACCTGAGTCCCAAAGGCACCGGGGGGTGGGGGGGGGGAGAAGAGGGCGGGGAGAGTCAGCAACCTGCTCCAGTCCTCCAGTTCAGCAATCAGCTGAGTGCTCAGTGTTGTTGTTGTGCCTCCCTGGACACATGTGCAGGCAAGAGAGGAGGGGGTGGAGGCCAGTGCCGCCTGATGAGTCTGCTCTAAGGAGTCCCTTAAAGGACAAAACTTTACAAAAGCGATTTTCGGCAGCTGGGCTTAGAGCCCATGCTGCCAGAATAGGGAAAATCACTTTGCTTTTCTACCAGTGGGGGCAGTGTTCCACAGAGCCCTATGGGCTGCTGTGAAAGACTCTGTCTGGACTTGAGACTCAAACGCCCAGGCAGTGTGTGCCTGCACAGCTGCTGCTGTTGAGGGCTCAGGCTGCTTGCCTGTACCCCACTTCATAGGGTGGGGTTAAAAGAGAGCTATCCTCTTTTGGCGTGCTGGTGATCTGCACCATTTTGGTGGTGAGAGTGCTGGCTGGCCTGGCTTGTTTGTGGCTTTGTTACCCCATGCTGCTGCTGGACCTGACACATCCCAATTGGTGAGTTAGTTATTTTTAGTTATTTTGCTGGGAAACACTGGTGAAAAAAGGGCCTGGGGGCTGCTGGGGGGGGGAGGAGAGAGAATGGGGCTGCTTGGGGGGAGGGAGAGAATCAGGCTTCTGGGAGACTGATGAAAATGGTGGTGGGGTTAAGGGGGTTGCTGGGGAAAATGGGGCTTCAACAGAGCTGTAACAGTGAAGCATGTTTTGGGGGACAAGTGGAATTCCTCGCTGCTGCTTTTGTGGTGTGCTAAGAATTCACATAATATGGTTCAGTTGGTTTAAGATCTGGTTTGCTTTTGCTTGTTCGGTATTCATGTTTGCATATGCACTGCTAGTTTCCCCCGCTTCTCTCCCAAATCCCTCAAGCATGTCCAAAGGCCGTGGCCATTTTCTGGTGCCTGGCCATGGCTACGTTTGGTTAAAACTAGTTTCTTTCTTGGCTGTTTTTGACGTAAACTGTCCGCTTTCTGTTTTACAGGTGGGGGACCTAGGGGCTTGGATGGAAGGGTTTCTAATCTTTGCTGAAATGTTCATTGCATTTTAAAATGGCTCCGCCCATTGCAGTTTGGTGGGATGTTGTGGCAGGCTTTTCCAGTAATGGCTAGTCCTTGCATGAATGCTCCGTGTTTAGTTGCAGCAGAAACTACCTCTTACATTGCAACAGAGCTGTGTAGCATGTTTTGGGGGACAAGTGGAAATCCCCGCTGCTGCTTTTATGGTGTGCTAAGGACTGCACATAACATTGTTGCCTTAAGTTGGCTTGTTTTGAATGATGCATTGCTGCTTTCCTTCTCCCCTCCCAAGCATGAGTAGAGAGGCCATTTTGTAAATTTGTGGGTCAACTGGTTGTGGCTACTCTTTTTTCTTTTTTTTTAAATGGTCCCTTCACCGTTTCACCACTGCTCCCTGCTGGAAAGTAGTTTCTGGCCTCTCTGCTTGTGACTGTGTGATTTTGAGCATCTTGTCTGGGGGTTTTGTTGAGAAACAGAAATGCATTGTTTAAATTTTGATGGGACTGGCTTGGTGGCAACAGAGACCTGTAACTGGTCAAAATTTTTTAAAAGGCCTGTTTGCTTGGACAGGCTTTTGGCTGCCAGAGATATGGTGTAGGTACTGGGGGTGCTGGTCTCGATGGGCCTGGTTTGGTGGGAATGTAGCCCTGAAACTGGCCAAACTTTTTTTAAAAAAGACCTGTTTGCTTGGACAGATGTTTTGGCTGTTGGGGATAGGGTGTAGCTACTAGGGATGCTGGTTTGGATGGGGAGTGCTTGGTTGCTATACAGGCCTGCAACAGCTCTCCTTGTGAACAGAGGAGAAAGTAGGTAGGAGCATGGCAGAAGAGAAGGCTGCAGACAACAAGGAGACCCCTGTCCCCCACTGAACCCATATCTTCTCCTTACTCTTCTCGTGCACCAAAACCAAACCCTTTCCCTCGGTTGTCCTTCTCTTCCCTTTCATTCTCTTGTGAGAAGAGAATGAAAAGGATGCCATGAAAATCGAAGATTCGAGGGTTCAGGATAAAGGTAGGCAATGGCAATGTAATCTATTTTTGTAACCTGCTATGGTTAATTTGGACCCAGTGGGAAGTGGATGGGACCCCAGTAAGAGGGCTCTCTATCCCCCAGTGGGAGTGCTTCACCCAGCAGCAAGGCGTTCCCAGCGTTAACTAATGCAATGTCCATCCAATGTTAACCCTGGGAACCCCTTGCTGCTGGGTGAAGCGACACCACTGGCCTACCGCTGCCCCTGGCTCCGCCCCTAGGCTCGCCGGCGGCAAAGCCACCGGCAGTAGGTTCAACCTACCCACTGCCCCACCAGCCTTAAAAAACACCAGCCGCCACTGGTGGACTTAGTGGAAATAAATCACTGGCTCACAATGGAAAATTCAGTCCTCTCACTCTCATCAGGAATTAGGGCATGTCAAGAGGCTTATAAATATGAAAACTAATGGAATCATTGTAATCTTTAGGAAAGACGTGTTGTGTTGTATTTTGAGTACAGGTTGCTTGGTGTAGACTCTTATTTGTCTGGTCTTATTGCTGTTTTTATTCATGTTCCCTTGCTGATTGTGTATGCCATCCAAAAGTCACTAAAGGTGTTAGATGTTGTCAGTGTTCATGGGCATTTTCTGTGCCCGAGAAAGCCTGAAAGCTCCCAAAAGTCCACACACCTTGCAAGACGTGAGGGACTCCATGAGCCTGGAGGCACAAGAAGCGGCTGCAGGGTCGTCAGCAGGGCAAGGGAACTTCCCAGCAGAACCAGAAGTAGGAAGACCAGTTGCAGCACCGCCAACAAGGTGGCTGGTCACCAGCGCAACCAGAGCTGGAAATGCAGCTCCTTTTACACTGTCACCAGCGCAAGGAGGCTCCTCTTCAGAGAGCGTCGGGGTGTTGCCTGGACAAACCCGGAACTCAGCACGGCTCCAGGAGAAACACGCCCAAAGAGGTAGGGCATAGCACTTAAATACAGAGCACAGCATTTCCTCCTTGCTGGTAATCAGTTGCTGAGAGGCTGACCCCCTGCGTCTGTGAAAGCTAAGTATCATTGAGTCTTTTGGAGTTATTGTGGGGTTACTTATCCTAAGTTATTGCTCCTAGTATCCCTTCCTTCTCCTTCCCTTCTCCCTGGAGTGAGTGGGTATGTGACTGTTTAGTGAGATTTGTGGTGCCACCTTGTGGCACGCCAAGCCATCCTTCCCTTCCCCCTTAAGTGTGGTTACACGTGTGAAGTGAGACCAAGAACTGTGTGCACTTCTCCTCTGGGCACTGTGCCTAATGATGATAGGGGTCTGATTCCTCAGGAATCCTGTGGCCACAACCCTATCCTGAAGGGCTGTTTCCACCTGTGCAGGAACCAGGGGAGATTAGAGTGAGCAGCGAGAAGCCTCACTCCTTGCCCTTGCTCCCCCCTCCCCCATCACAGATGCAGAAGTTCCCCATAGTGGTTCTCAAACTGAGGGGCAGCTTCTCTGGGGGAGGGCACACAGGGCATTCTGGGATAGGTGCGGGAAGGAGCATATCTAGCAAACACCTAGCTTCACTCTGTCAGATATTGTAATGTTGCTTGAATTGCACCTTAATTAAGGTACTGGAAATTCCTGTAATCTGGGCTGTTATGGTACTTCCGTTTTCTCTGCTATTGTACTCCTGCCATTGAACACATTCTGGTTATTGGACTCAAGTCCCTGACTAGTGGGCTTACAATCTAAGAAGGACAAGTCCTGTTTGCCCCATGCACACTGGACTCACTTAGCTCTGTTGTTCTTTGCTAAAACTGCTATCCTTGTGTGCATGCTCTATTCCACTGAACATGTAAAGTGTACAATTTTGGGGTTAGCTCCGCCTACTGTTGGCCCTGCCTACCTTTGGGCTGGCCCTGCCCACTGCTGGCCCCTCCCACTGCCTCACCAGCCTCAGAACCCACCAGTCGCCACTGTGCTCAACTCTGGAGCAAGTCTGGGCCTGCACCCCCACGTCTGCCCACTTGCAGCCGTGCCCAGGTTTGTTGTAAATGGACCCAGTGGCTGTCGCAGCCTGCCTGCACAGCGTCCCCCTCCCCCACACCATAGAGCTGTAAGAGGACTGGCTGCCGCTTTAGGCTGCCGCCCACAGTGCTATGGTGTTGCCTGGGATAACCCCTAGCCTGAAACAGAGTTGCAAGTAGCTGTCTGCCAAGTAGACAGGCCACAGCTCTGCCCCCAGCTGGTGCCCCGCTGGCAGTGGTCTAGCACGTTCCGCTTCTGCTCTCCCTGCACATCTGGTGGTCCACCTTTACATAGATGGGCCACTCAGGTGTGAGGTGGAGCAGAGCCATGGGTACAAGTCTGTAAAGGTACCCACTGACCACTTCCAGGATGGAAGAACAGCTACAGTCAGAGGCATGGTTAGGTTAGACTGGCCTCTGGTGCAGAAGACGGAATGGACTCCACACCAGTGTACAAATGCACTCTACATGTGTGGGGGCCCTGGTGCAGCTATAGCTATGCCCCTAGCCACACTGCTGTGGGTACAACGTTACTAGCACAGTAATGGGATTGCTGGCTTCCCCATGGACCTGCCCAGTTAGCAGACTCATACACCATCCCTTCAGTCCAGCACATATGGGGAGCTATTATCTACAGGCAAAATAAATCTCTTCTCCCCTTCATCCATGGCCTGAGGCCATTCCAGAGGACAATGTGGGGAGAACCAAGGGTCCTATACAGCCAGGCTATATTACATTATATCCCTACACACATGGATAAATTGAAATTTCCTGTGCGCGCACAAACACAAACAGGTGCATATCTTTCTGAATGTGTTTGCGCACCTTCCAATAGGAGATACCTACAGGCACTGAAAGCAAGCTACTCTAGACATTCTAGCTAATGTAGAGCAGAGGTTCCCCAAACTATGGGGGAAGGGTTGCCAGGTGTCTCAGGATTCATGGGTTGGGAATGGTTGGAAAACTTCCCGCTAAGCACTTTTGCAGGACAACAGAAAAATAGTAGCTGCTGTGTGTAAATCGATTGGATCTCCCAACTCCTTGCATTAACTAGGGTTTAAGGAGAAGTTTCTGATGGTGAACTGAACTGATTGGTGTTTTGGGGAAACAATTTCATGAAGATTCATTTGTAAGTTTTGCAAATGCTCCCTAACACCAGAGTCCTCTGCTTCCTCCCCGCTCCCTCAGCAGGAGCCTGTGGTTCATTCCCTAAGCTTTCTGTATCAAAGCTGTTCAAGAAGAGCTTTCCTGCCAGCGCCTCACCTCCAAACAAGTGGCTTCAAAGAAACATTTAACAGGTACATGTCAGTATTAACTTTGCTCTTTTGTTTTGCACAAACAACAGCTTTATCGCCCAGATCCAGTCTCTCTCCAGGAGATCTAGGCAAGGAGGAGGGGAGGGGCATTCAGCAAACCTGCCCAGCTACTAGGGAACTGATCAACATACGGGTGGGAGAGGCCTCAAGGGTCATCTGGTCCAACTGCCAAGTTTTGCCTGGCTTTGTTCCGTTTTCCTGTTCCTTGCTATCTGCATTTTACATAATTTCCCCCACCCAGCATGAGACTCTTGCTTCCATGGAAGTACCACAGGTCGGTGTGCTCTCAGGGGGACTGCTTGCAAAATGTACACAGGTGAGGGCTGGAAGTTTCAGCTGTGGGAAAGCAGGGGGCTACCTTGCCCTAGAGCTGAGCCCCTGCTTGGCCCCACCCCTTGTTGCCTCCTCTCTGGGTTGGTCTCTGGTTGCCCACCCACCACTCCACTGAACCCTACACCATGATACAGTGGCAGCTACCTCTTCCCATTATCCCCGGCTTTTCACAGGCTGTCTTTCACCCAAAGCACAGCAGCAGCCACAAGGCCACGGCAAGAGAGGCTGGGGATGGAAAGCGGTGACAGGGCAATTCAGGAAAAAGAGGAGGAGCAGAGAACTGAGACAGAAACGGACAAACACAGTGGCAGACTGGGGTGAAAGGGAGCAAGACAAGAGAGAGAGAGAGAGAGAGAGGGAAAAAACCCTCCGGGTCTGAAGTTAGGACAACTTGGGGGTGGGAGAGAGGAAAGAAGAGGGGAAGGGAAAGCAGGTTCTCTCTTTGCTTCAACAGCACTGGACCAAGCCTGCCCCTAAACTTTGCTTGAGTAGCACCTTTCAAGGTGCTTTACAGCCATTAATTAAATAAGTCATGCACTAACCCTGTGTGTCTTATTGGGAGGGAAAACCAAGGCAGAGAAGCTTAAATGGCTTGCCCTGTGGTTGGCAGAAGGTGGATGTTAAAGCAAAGAGCAGACAATGGGCAATTTTCTTGATTTAATAATGGGGGGGGGGGGAGAGGAGAAACAGCTTCAAATAGTGCACTCATTTTGCCTTTTAATGGATAGCATATTTTATATACTGTCACGATGTTGATTTTTCTTGAGGCCCTCCTCCCCCCACCTCTGCATTGACATCCCTCCTGGAACTATCCCTGGCTTGTGCGTGTGCGAGAGAGAGGGAGGAAGATGATCTGAGTATATATGGATGCTAGAATCTTGGTGTGCGAGACAGATAATGTGAATGTGTATTAGAATCTGTGTGCAAGGGAGAAGGGGGAGAGACTGGGTATAAACAGACAGACACGGAGGCTGCCCACCCCTGGAGCTGCACCAGGGGTGCACGCCTGCATACGCCCACTTCCAGCACCGCTTTGGTCCACTTTAGATGGAGCGATGGCTTCGCCCTTGTGGCATCCCTCTCCCCCAACACCATAGAGTTGTAGCCATTCATCCAATGTTCTAGGCTGGTGGTCACAACCCCATGGTGCTGATCGGGGCAACGGCTGGCCAGACATGGAGCTACACCATGGGTCCGCCCAACAGACTGACAGCAGCTCCACGTTTGGATGCTGCCCCGGGTGCAGCATGCTCCAGAATGTTCTGAAGTGCTGCCGGTTTGCACATCTGGCATCCACTCTCTACCCGGACAGGTCAACCCAGGGGTGAAGTGGGCTGGTGTGGGAAGAAGCGGAGCTACTGTCCATCTAAAAGCACCCTCTGTGTCAGAGAGTCTTGCAGTGTAGTGTAATCGTCTTATTCCTAGTTTGCTTTTAAAAAAAATATATATTAAAAAATTCCCCAGACTAGTCTCAAACTTTGGCAATGGACTATTTAAAATGTGAGCCTTTATGCAAAATCATATTAATTTATATAGCTCCGGAATGATCCCGAAGGGTTGGCAGAAGGCTATAATTGTCTCAATATATAAAAAAGGCCCTGCTAACGACCCTGGAAATTATAGGCCTATTAGCCTTCTTAGTGTGCTTGGGAAGCTCTACGCTAAGTTCTTGCTGACCAAGCTCACTTGCTGGCTTGAGGAATCCAAATCAATAGCTCCGGAGCAAGCTGGCTTTCAGGAGGGGTGCCCTACCATTGAACCCTGTGCCATTCTCTTTCATCTTATTGCTAAATACAGGGAACAGAATGGAGCCTTATATGTCGCCTTTCTCGACTTAAAGGTGGCATTCAATTCAATCAATAGGTTTATTCTTTGGGCCAAATTATCGATTGATAAAAGGCTCCTGATGCTTCTCCGCTCCCTCTATGCCAACTCTGTCCTTGCAGTTAGGGTTGACCACCAGGGACATCTCACTCCCCCGGTGGCCACGAGCACTGGTGTTAAGCAGGGCTGTGTGTTGGCCCCTGCCTTATTTAATTGCATCAACGATGTCATCACCCTTATGGAGGATCAGAAGTTTTTCCCTCCTAAACTGGCTTCTAGACCAATTGGAGCCCTCTTTTATGCCAATGACGTAGCCCTACTGTCGCAGACCCAGGTCGGCTTACTTAAGCAGATCTCAGCCTGTGTCTTTTTGTGACTCTCACAAACTGATTGTTAATGCCCCAAAATCCCAAATGGTAGTATTTTCTAGCAGAAGGAAAGTGTTTAATTGGTTTATAGCAGGGCAGCCTCTCCAATAGGTTTCTAGCTTTAGGTACCTGGGGATGATATTTCACAAAGCAGGGAGTTGGAGGGACCATATCCAGAGGGCTACGTCTCTAGCTAAAGGCTCCTCTCGCTCCATATTTCGTTTCTCTATGCGCTCAGGAAGGAGCACTGTTGAACTTGCTATCCAGGTACATAACACCAAGGTCAGGGTCCAGGCTCTATATGGAGCCGTGCTATGGGCACCCTTCCTTTCTAATTCCTTTAACTCCCTACAGGCCAGATTTCTCCAGGGGTTACTGTGTATCCCCCTAAGGGCACGCCCTATGCCGCCATTAGGCAGGAAGTGGGCCAGCTTAACTGGCAACAGATGGCAATTGAGCGTGCCCTGAAATTCTGGGTTAAAATCGAAATCTCTAGCACTCCCGGTCTTCTGTTGGATCTCAGAGAAGACCCCTTTGTCAGCCCATGGGTGGAGAAGTTGGGATTCATCTTGAGCCACATGGGCTTTTCTAAGGAGTATTTAAGGCATAAGCCTCTGGCCTCACTCTCCAAAGAAATTGTTGCTAGGTGGTGAGATATAGGGAGGCAGGGGGAATTGGTTAGTATTAGGGCATCAGCACATATGAGGGACTATTTATCATGGGTGCCCAAAACAGAACAGATGGCCTGGTACCTTCAGGAGCCCATTCCACCAAGAGGGAAGTCCCTCATTGCACGAACTAGAATAAATGCTCTCCCTACCACCCTATTAGAAGGGCGTATAAGGGGGGTCCCCTTTGCTAGTAGACTTTGCCCGTTCGATCATTTGGCAGTCGAGACTACTGATCATTTAATTCTCGACTGCCATTTGTATGATGAGCCTAGGAATACCTATTTGGCTGCACATATTAGGAACCTCCTGGGGAGAATCAATCAGTTGCTTCTTGATTATCTATTGGACAATTCAAACCCAAGGGTTATCATGAGTTTGTCGAAGTTCTTAACTGTGGCTGTTCATATTAGGGATAGATGTATATCTTCTATGCCCATATCTCCCGTGGCACTGGATTGCTCCGGGGTTGTATAGCTTCCCCTGGAGGGATTGTACTATCGACCTGGTGCATTCTATTTACTGTTATTAGTGCTCCTTGTTTAAGTTTTAGTTAAATCTTTCACCTTCCGGTACTACCGTCCCTTAGTGTTTATCTGGATGGTGGGAAGGGTTTTTGCACTTTATATTATATTGTTGTGCACTAATCAGCGCCAATGAACCCGCACTGTTGGCTTTCATTTTATGTTTTAATTATGATTATCATTCTTGGTATCTTCCCTTTGTCAAGTTTTAAGTTTTTTTATCAACTGGATATTTTGTTTGTTTATGTGTATTAGGACGAGTTTCGTCCAAGCTGGATATTTAACTCTTTTGAGGTTATAAACTATGGCGTACGGCCACCCTAATAAAGATGTATTCATTCATATTCATATTAATTTATATCCACTTATGCAAACAGGGGGATATCAGGAGCAGGGGATGGGGTGTCCCTCTGACTTTTCAAAACCTGGTAATCCTCATTGTGGCTCCCAAGTAGGGACATGCCATCTATAGACAAGGTCATAATGAACTTGACTGATATTTGATATATTCTTTATACCTTTCTTGTCATTTGGGATTGTGGAGTAACCCGTAAGTCTCAAAATAGGATGTCATGGGCAAAAAGTTTGGAAAACACTTATGTAGAATACACCAACATCCTCATTCTAATGACCCACTAAAGCCTCTCAATTGGTTATGATAGTTATGAAGTCAAGGTGTTTTACACTTGAAGTTCATTTTATTAAAAACACTAAAATAATATACTTTAGTTCAGATGTTATGCTTAAATCCTACATAAAGTTCTTCCAAAGGGAAAATAAAAAGAAACAGCAAGACAACTGCACTTTAAAAACCTACGCAAATGTCACATGCTTCCCATGTTCCCATTTGATTTCCCCAGAGTCCAAAGCCTGCCATAAACTGGATTCTATTACTGCCTACTTCTACAAAACTAATTTAAGTGAATATATTTCTTGAAATCCGTAAACTCCCATAATTTGACCAGTCTCTTCTTTGTTATTGTGACCCACATTCCTTTTATTTTCCACCCAGCACAGTAAATTTTCTTCTCATGCAAATAAACACTGCAAAAATACCATAACTACTATTCAAATGTTCCAATTTTATTTTTCTTTATTGGCACAGATGTGATTACTGCTTTTTTTAGCAAACTTTTTGGTGCTGCTAGGAAGAAACCACCTCCTCAGCCCTCCTTCTAATAGTAGCAAAGGTGTGCAAAATATGTTGCCATGCATGTTTCTTCCAAGGGTTCAAAATAAATGCAGTGCACATACATTTTGGAGAATTCAATGACTTGAGAATATTCTTGATATCTTTATTTCTATACTTGCCATTTGGGGAAAGAAAAGAGAACCTTCCCATTCCCAATTTCATTATTTCAACTACTCCTGAGGTTGGATTTTCTGAATTTCTCCATCAGCCTATTTGGGGAGTACTCTTTGACTTCACAATTTTAAAAACATCCATGAAGGCTATTTGTTTTCAGGAAGGATACAATCATTTGTCTTGGTAATGTAAGATGAATCCTTCAGGTCTTCTAAATATGCGTTTCTATTTTTCAGTTCATTTCTCCTTTTACAAAATCATCTCAAATTTCCACTTTTATCTGTTTTTGTGGCAGGGTGTGCTGGGGAGGGGCCTGCCCCTTTAAATTTGAGAGAACACAGCAGGTGGCCCGTCCTTTAAATAGGCAAGCTATCAGATGATTGGGTCTGCCGGAAGCACAGAGTCAGGAGGGCACAGGGGAGGCGAGGACGCACCTGCAGGATGGCAGGTAGGTCCTCACCGTGGCAAATGGTCGGGCGCGCGTGTGGGAAAAGCAACCGCATCCAGGGAGCCAAGGAATGGAGTAGGGGCACCTGGAGCAGCAGCGAGAGCGCAGTGGCCAGCAGGTGAAATGAACAAGCGGCAGCCGAGAGCTGGAGAGGAAGCTGCTGGGATTAGCAGCACGCCTGCAGGAGGCTCACCTGGGTGGCTGGAGCACGGGGGTGAGGCAGAGCCCAGCCTTGGACCCCACAAGGCAACTGTGTGAGACTGACCAGATGGCGTCAGAGACACCGCAGTGGGGAGCCCTGGAATCGGGAGTGGATGCCTGAGAAGAAGAGCCGTGGGCAGCATTGGAAGCGAATATTGAGGTTTCACAAACCCGGTTTTAAAAAGAATGTGCGAGCCACCCGGTGCCGCTGTTTCCAATAGTGGTCAGGTAACTTACAGCGTGTCTAAATGCCACCCACACGAGGTTTAGAAAAGCGGATTTTAAAATCCGCTAGCTTGTAGTCACGTCTAAAAACGGCCTATGGTAAGCGCCCTGCTACAGTGTTTTAAGTACATTTAAATATAAGGAGCTGCCTATCTGCCTAACCCCTTGTCTCTCCCTCTGTACCCCTTCCTTCCTCTCCCCCCCCCCCCCCGCCCCCAAGTGTCTCACATTGTAAGCCTTAGGGCAGAGACCGTGTCTATTCCATTACTTTGTAACGCACCAGGTACATTGCTGGTGCTATATAAATGTTTACTACTAATAATAAATAAAATAATAATAATAAATAACTGAGTCAGACCAATGGTCCATCTTAGCTCAGTATTGTCACATCCTGACAATCCGGCTCTCCAGGATCCCCAGCAGAGGCCTCACACCCAGGTGTGTTACGAGAGATCCTGAATCTGATATACCAGGGATTGAACTTGGGACTTTATACATACAAAATATGTGTTCTACCACCTAAGCATGGCCCACCTCACTGACCCAAAAAGATCTGCTATCTTTTTAATCCAGTTTCTTAAGGAATCTGCATCCCAGCCAATTCCATAAATAAAAATGATGAAGTTTATAGTCCTGGTTAGTTAGACAGGCTTAAAATGTGCTATTCCAATGCCCCAGTTGCAGAAACGCCTTAGCAGCTTGGGAAACAAATGCATACACTTCCACCTAATTGAGGGAAAGTAATAACTCCATTAGTTGCCAGCAAAAGAAACAGGTTGTTAGAGGCTGTGGGGATAGGCACTAAATGCGCACATGATCACAAGCCAGTGTATTACACATGCACATTTTTATTAAAAGCATTTCTGGCACTGCAATCTCCATTATGAACTGAAGTAGGCTCAGCAAGCATACTGCAATTGATGCCTTTTTTCCAAGGTGCAAATTGTTTCAAGAGTTTTTATACAGCTCTAGTTGTATTTTTTGTAACCAAACCCTGAGTTTTAAATATTCATGCCATATATTTCCATGCTGTTTTGGTTAAAAGAGAACACTCTATGATGTGCAGGTAAGTATCCGAAGGCACAAATGGCAACGAGGTGCCTAACTTTCATTGACTTCCAACGGGACTTGGGCTCATAAATGCCATTTCTGCTTCTGAAAATCTAACCCATAGTTGCCTTAAGCCTGCCATGTTACACAAGGCCACTTAAACAAAAACATTTGCCCAATGCTTGAGCAGAAGCCCCAAAGTCCACCACGTTTCTAGGCCTATTGCAATATTACCCATTGAGAGCAAGTGTAGCCTAGTAGATAGGGTGCTGCCCTTGCACCTGGGAGACCAGGTTAACCTCTTCACCATGAACTCACTGGGTGGCCTTGGACAAGCCTCAGTTCCACATCTGTAAAGTGGGAATAATAATGGCCTGTTGTGAGGGTGAACTAGATAAGAATTATAAAACATTCTGAACACTGAGGCCACTTTCAGACATGGCTCCCAAGCGCATATTCGGGCTGCGGGAGGGAATGCGCAGCCTGAATATGCACGGGGATCGGCCGGTCTGAAAGCCCCCGCGTGACTTTTCCGGCAGAGACGCGCAGGGATGCAGTATGCTTACTGAGCCTACTTCACTTCATAATGGAAAAGGCAGTGCCCGAAATGCTTTTAATAAAAATGTGCATGTGTAATACAATGGTTTGTGATCATGTTATTGTCTGAAAGCCCCTGCGTGGCTTTTCCGGCAAAGACACACAGGGATGCAGAGCTCGATTTCCTGTTCATGCATTTTTGGGTGAGGGTTTGTCTCTCCGTTGAGGGAAAAAGTCCTAGCAGGAATGCCTAAACCACAGTAGGCATGGGGAATGAACAACTTCTTGGTCTTAAAAGGTGGTGCTGCACCAACAATGTGCCGAGGAAAAGCGTATGTATTTCTTTTGTTTGTTTAAATTTATAGTCTACCTTATCCCCATAGGCTCAGGGCAGGTTTAACAGATGACAATATATATAAAATAAGTTACAATATTCTGAAAAACTCCCATAAAATCTACCCCACACAAAACCCCTATCCCCGCCTGCAAAATGCCAGACCAAATAAAAAGGTTTTGCATTGCCTGTGGAAAACGTTCAAGCTTCGATTAGACTCCAGAGGAAGAGAGTTCAAAAGACCTGAAGCAACCACTGAGAATGCCTCTCTGCATCCCCTTGCTCTACTGACTTGGTGCATTGATGGTAGGGATGGGTGAACAGATTGCGGTTCGGGCTTGGCTCAGTTCGGCCGTTTGGTCCGGTCGCCGCTTTCGGGTTCGGCTGTTCAGTTTGGTTGTGTTCGGTTCGGGCGTTCGGAAAAAGGCTCTCTGTGCAAGAAATGATGGCCCCAGACCCATGACGGTGGGTCCTGGGGCTAGAGTGGCAGCTTCTAGATACATATTGGCCACAGCCCTCCCTGCCTGTAACTTGGCCCCAGAACCCTGACGGTGGGTCCTGGGACTGGAGTGGCTGTTTCTTGATGCAGTGGAATGACATCGCCTCTGTGCGAGGAATGATGGCCTCAGACCCATGACGGTGGGTCCTGGGCCAAGAGTGGCAGCTTCTAGATACGTACTGGCCGCAGCCCTCCCTGCCAGTAATGTAGGCCCCATAACCCTGATGGCGGATTCTGGGGCTGGAGTGGCAGTTTTTTTTTATATCTATCTATCTATCTACACTAAATCAAACTGCTATTAACTATTCTAAAACCTATTGAACTAAATGGAATAGCCTAATAATTAACTACAAAGGCCTTGTCCTACAGACACACTGTATCTCTATCTATCTCTATAACTAAGCTAACTACTATGTATATCTATCTATTAAGTATCTATCTAATAACTATCTATCTATATATACAATATTTATTACACAGGGGGAAACACAAACACCACAAGGAGGGGTACAAAACTGAAATGAAAATCAATCTAATAATAATCCTACTCTAAATAAATCCAAAATTTAAAACAGGGGAAGGGAATCACGGATGGAATGAGAGGGAAAGGATTCAATGGAGGGGGGAGGGAAGATTGAACACAGGGAGGGGTAAAAACAAAAAGTAACACCTAAATCAATCTAATATAATCTAAATAAATGATAATATGGAGTTAAATGGGTTGGATGGGTGACATAGGAGGAGGATGGCAATGGATTAGGAATAGGAAGGAACAAAAACTGCTGGAGAGAGGGAGCCTTCTGAAACGTCTGCTGTTCAGGAACAGTGACTAGCTAGAAGATGTTGGGAAGGGGGGAGGCAATCAGTTTTGTTTCTTGCTGCGCCCGCCTCACCGCAAACCCCATTGGCTCCGTGCAGCCTAGCCCATGGCCAATCGCAGACTGCGACGCCAGTGGTCTGAAGCAAAAAGGGATGGTGATTCGGCAGGCTGGCTGCTACTTCAAGCCTCTCCACCCCTGGTGCCTGGAAGTCTGCTCCTCAGCTGACTCCCCCTCCCTGTCACGCTTTGCCTTCCAGTGACACTTTTCGCCACCCGAACTCACCCAAACTGACCGAACTGTTCGGTCATTTCAACGTTCGGATCTAGTTCGGTTCTGCCAATTCGTGTTCGGATTTGGGTTCAGTTGTCCGAACAGGCCAAGCTTGGGTGGAACTCCGAACTGTGTTCGCCCACCCCTAATTGATGGTAATTGCATGTGCAAACTCCTGGCTGACCTAAAAGATCAGAGCATTGGGGAGCAGGCAGCCTTGCACTTCCAGTGCCTATTCTATAGCTTATTCTGTTACCAGTCTCCCAGGATGTCAATACAATAGCACATCAAGGAAAGGCAATATGTATACTCACTTCTTTATTATTATTCTTTATCAAGCACCCAAGGATTTGCTAGATATTTTGGCAAAACAAGCAGACATGACAAGAGCATCTAAATTCAACAGGACAGAATAAGTGAGGGCCAATAACAGATAATAGGAGTGGGACTGAAAGGGAAGGAGAGGTTGAAGATGTAAGAAGTATGTGCAGGTAAGTGATTCAGCTTGTTACTTTTCACTTCCTCATTCCCCATAGGTGTGATGGTGGAATAGAATTTTCAGGAGGAACCTGAATGTAGGGAAAGTGGTTTAATGAAAAGGTTCATGAAAAGACAGTTCAAGTACAAAAAGGCAGGAATGGAAAGAGGCCTGGAAATGCAAGAGTAAGAGATAAAGGGGGTGTCAAGGTTTGCAACATTGATGGGGCACAGGGGATGGAGGGAAATGTGAGGAGAGACCAGGTTGAAGATGAAGGCAGGGCTGACGGATGGGAGGGCTTTGAAGGCAATGAGAAGGAAACCGAGACAGTTTGGTCAAAGTGACGGTCTGAAATTTTTTTCAAGGCAAGAGAATCTTCAGTGAAACAAAGCTCCATCAAGCTGCAGTATTTTCCATATCAATTTGCAAACTGGTCAAAAGGGACTCAATGAAATGGAAACGTTTTTAAAAATACTTATTATAGAATTATTGTTTAGCTCCATCATCGGGGTGTCTCGAACACAAACTCTGTCAACTCTGACAAATTATATTCCCCATTACAGCATGACGTTTGTAGGATGAGCAATGCTGTCCATTGTAAGAGCTAAGCCATGTGCTACCATATAGGTAAGCCCTCAAACCCTACTGAAACAGCAGGGCTAGGAGTAAATAGCAGATGTTCCACCATTTAAAATTTCAGTTAGGTGCAAATGATATTGTGATGAGTAAACTGTGATATGACAGCGTTCAAGACTGGCTTCAGAAGGAGCACATAGTGAGTCGTGTTGTAAGTATTTGGGGTGAAGGAGAGGGAAATCATGGGAATGAGAAGCAAAGGAACATCACTGTTTGCTGGCAATGTCGCACCATCTTTTGTAAAGTAACAATTTAAGCAATCATAGATTGATGCATAAAAACCTGCAAACAAACAAAATTAGTTGCTAGTTACATCAATTACACCAACTCTTCCTTCCTTTTCCCCTACCCATGGGCAATGTCCATACACAAAAGAGGTAGAGATGTGAATGTGTGTGAATATGAGGAGAGAGAAAGGAAGTTTTAAAATTCCATTTCTGTGCAGTATAATGAACTATCCAATGCAGACATTATCCCCAGCCTCTGCACAGTGACTGGGGAAAGGCAGAGCGACCCTCAGAATTTGTATTCATTTTCAGAGTGGCCCCTGGGAGGGAAAAGGTTCGATATTCCTGACCTAAAGCCTTATTAAGTGCTTCCCAAAATTTGGCTTGTGAGACCCCATTTTCTTAAATATAATTTTGTGACTCCTGACTGGAACAAAGACATGAAAAGTATGTTGAATGTCAATTGGGTCATGACCCCATTCACAGAGGACATGACCACACTCAGAGTCCAAACCAACAGTATGAGTACCTCAGGTGGACATGAATTTGCCAAATGATCCCAGACTGCACTTTTAAAAATATCTGTCTATGTCCCAAGCTACAGTGTATGGAAAGCTACTAATTAAGCAAAAGCCAAATAAATCACAATATAGAACTGTTCACACCAGAGCCTCTTGAGACAAGACCAACGTGGGCATGTAGCTTTCCCTGTACCCTGCGTCACGTCTGCACCTGTGGCTAGCTGGCACTGGTCACATACACTTGGCTGCACAGAGGGCAGACGTAAGATGAAAATCCTTGAAAGAAATGTTATGATGGCTATCCTATTCCCACCCTTCCGGGTTGTGCCCAGGAGGGTGGGAATAGGATAGTCATGGTAGTTGGTGATTTGATTGTTATAAATGTAGACAGCTGGATTGCTGGTGGCCGTGAGGACTGCATGGTAAGTTGCCTGCCTGGTACACAGACCTCATGGATCACCGAAACAGAATTTTAGAGAGAGTGCTGAGGAGGAGCTGGCTGCCATGGGTACCAATGGCGTAGGATTATGTAGGAGGAAGGTTCTGGAGGCCAAATTTAGGCTTCTAGGTAGGAGATTGAAGTCCAAAACCTCCAGGGTAGCATTCTTGAAAAACGCTCCCAGTTCCACATGCAGGACCCTAGAGGCAGGCTGAGCTAAAGAGTCTCATTGTGTGGTTGAGACAATGATGTAGGAAAGAGGGCTCTAAATTCATTAGGAACTGGGGAAGCCTGGGATGGGCTCCACCCTAACCAGAACGGAACCCGGCTGCTGGCACTAAAAATTAAGAAGAAGGAGATAGAGCAGTTTTTACACTAGAATGCAGGGGAAAGCCAACAGGCGCTGAGGAACGCATGGTTCAGACTGAGGCATCTCCAAAGGAGGCTGTTAATTCAGGGAAATTAGAGTATCCTAACAACAGGTATCTCAAAGACCTGGTGGAATGAGGACAACCAATAGGACACTGAAATACCAGGGTACAAAATATATAAAAAATAACCGAGTAGATTGAGCTGGTGGTGGAGTGGTGCTATATGTTAGAGACAGCATTGAGTCAAGTAGGATTAAAATTTTACAGGAAGTGAACTGTACTCTGGAATCTCTATGGACAGAAATTCCATGCGAAATGGGGAAGTGTATAGCAGTAGGGCTATACTATTGTCCCCCTGACTGGGACAGTGAAACTGACTATGAAATGCTAAAAGAGATTACATAGTCTGTTAAAGTTGGTAACATAATAATAATGGGTGATTTCAATTACCCTAATATTGACTGGGTGGATGTCTCCTCGGAGCGTGTTATGGAGGTAAAGTTTCTAGATGCCATAACTGACTGCTTCTTGGAGCAGATGGTCCTGGAACCAACTAGAGAAGGAGCTACTTTAGATCTAGTCCTAAGTAGAGTGCAGGACCTGGTGCAAGGGGTAACAGTGGTGGAGCCTCTTGGCAATACTGATCATAATATAATAAAATTGGAGGTATAATGATGATAAACAAAACAACTGCAGTAACATTTAACTTTAAAAAGAAAGACTATGCTAAAATCAGGAAGCTAGTTAGAAGGAAATTAAATGCAGCAGTTGCAAGGATTAAATGTCTGCAAGCGGCATGAGACTATTTAAAAACACCATCATGAAAGCCCACATTTAATGTATTCCACAATTTTAAAAAGGTAGCAAGAGGACCAAACGTCTGCCAGCGTGGCTGAATGGTGAGGTGAAGGAAGCCATTAGAGCCAAAAATGCATCCTTTAAAAAATAGAAAGCTAGTCCTAATGAGGAAAATAGGAAAGAGCACAAGCACTGGCAAATTATATGTAAAATATTAACAAGGCAGATCAAGAGAGAATTTGAAGAGAGACTTGTTAAAGAGGCAAGAACTAATAATAAAACCTTTTTAAAAGTACATCAGAAGCAAGAACTCCTTCTGACTGCTAGAGATGACCAGGGGTAAAAGGGGGGCTCAGGGAGGATAAGGCCATTGCAGAGAAGATGAATGAATTCTTTACTTCAGTCTTCACTGCAGAGGATGCTGGGGAGATACCCACACTGAAACAATTCTTTGTAGGTGATGAATCGGAAGGGCTGTCACAAATCAACGTGGCTCTGGAAGAGGTTCTTTACTTTTTTATTTTGATTTGTGTGCCGCCGTTCCCAGAGGCTCAGCGTGACTTACAATACATAAAAACATTTAAAACAAATACCAAAAAACTTAAAACCCCCACAAAACCCACCTCAACCCCCTCTCACATGCCTAACCCCAAACCACTGACAAACACCACCCCAAACCCCTATCCCCACCCACCAATTGCCTTTTCAAATAAAAAGGGTCTTACACCGCCTCTGGAAGACGCTCAGACGAACCTCCAGGGGAAAGGAGTTCCAAAGCACTGCGGCAGCAACCAAGAATGCCCCCCTGTGAGCCCTTGTCATGTGAGCAATGCTATTCTGAAGGAACTCAAATATGAAATTGCAGATGTACTACTATTAATATGTAACCTATCGCTAAAATCTGCCACTGGTAATTTGTAACCTATCGCTAGCTGCCACTGTACCCGAGGATTGGAGGGTAGTGAATGTGGCAAAATGCCCGTTTCCATACCCGAATGCCCTAGACAAACACTCGGTTACACCCTATCAACCCCCTCCCCCAGGGGGTGTGCCTGGACAAACACAAGGTCACAGGAAGGGTCTTCTAGGCATGCTCAGTATTTCAAGGTGAATGCCATGTCGTCTCCCCTAGGTGACATCAGAGGTCAGAGGGCTCAAGCAGTTCACCTGGATTGGAGAAACCCCTACCTGGGGGCGACTCCCAAAGGGGAGGAGGGGTTGAGCTTAAAAAGGCAGGACACACCCCTTCCTCTCTCTCCCTGACTTTCTCTTTCGAAACTGCAACACACTACTGGCATGGAGCCTGCTAAGAAATGTGCCTCACTTGTTTCTACCTGCACAGGTGATGAAAAGGAGTCTGAGAGTACTAGCAACTAGAGGTGGGACCCCGGGCCCATTACCGGCTACCGGATTTACCGGTTACCGGTTCTCTAAAAACCGGATTCCCGGATTAAATCCGGTATACCGGTACCGGATTTATTTCATTGAGTTCAATGGGGCGCTGTGTCCCCATTGAAATCAATGAAATAAATTAATTCCTTCCCCCTCCCCCTCCCAGGCTGCGCGGGTGGAAGGGGGGACACCCCCCACCCACCCTGCCCAGCCTGGATTTTTGTTTAAAAAAAGACTCAGAGGCGAGCCCACCCCCCAGCACCAGCGGCCGCGGCGTCCCCGCAGCCGCCGGTAAGTATGACCCGATCCCTGGGGGGGGTGTTTAACACCCCCCCAACCCCCCAGGGATCACCCCTACTAAAGTTCAGTGCTTGCTTACCTTGCGGAGCTCCGGCGGCGGCGGCGGGCGGTCCGGCGGCCTCAGCGCCGGCTGTGGCTGCCGGCGTCAGAGACGCTCTAGGCCTTCCGGGGAAACCCGGAAGTTCCCCGGAAGGCCTAGAGCGTCTCTGACGCCGGCAGCCACAGCCGGCGCTGAGGCCGCCGGACCGCCCGCCGCCGCCGCCGGAGCTCCGCAAGGTAAGCAAGCACTGAACTTTAGTAGGGGTGTTCCCTTGGGGGTTGGGGGGGTGTTAAACACCCCCCCCAGGGATCGGGTCATACTTACCGGCGGCTGCGGGGACGCCGCGGCCGCTGGTGCTGGGGGGTGGGCTCGCCTCTGAGTCTTTTTTTAAACAAAAATCCAGGCTGGGCAGGGTGGGTGGGGGGTGTCCCCCCTTCCACCCGCGCAGCCTGGACTCGGGGAGGGTTTGTTTTTTTTAACTTTTTTGGTGGGGCTTTAAGTTTTTACATTGCAGCCATTTTTAAATGGCCGCAATGTAAAAAAATCCGGTACCCGGAATCCGGTACCCGGACCGGATTACCGGGTCGAATCCGATAATGCCGGTACCGGCATTATCGGATACCGGATTTACCGGTTTTCCCGCCCCTACTAGCAACAGCCTTTCTACCCTCAGTCCTAGAAGGCAGCTACCCAAACCAGGGGACATCCGATCCCCAAGATCTGAGACTCTATTTTAAGTTTGCTTCTCTCTTTATCCAAAGCCTTTTACCTTTAGCCTTGTTGCCAAACCTGTTTCTCTGCTTTTGGCCAATAAAGTATCTCTTTTGTTTTGTAAAACGGGCGTATCTGTACCTGAGTGAAAAGACCAGTGGCTAGAAAGAAAAAGCCTCTGGTACCTTTAAAGGTTAGAAGGATTTGTACCCACGAAGGGGGTCCTGGCAAGACACAGAGTTTTCAGCAGCTCTGCCTATGGAGAGTGACTCTAGGGTAACTGACCTCAACAAGAGGGGTGTCGGGGGAGCTGCGGGCGAAGAGCCAGAGCTGTGCTGGGGGTTCACATATCCAGGAAGGTGTGGCTCCCTCTGGTTTCTTGGTTCCCAGTGGTGGCAGCATTCTTTAGACCTAACCCAATAAGACGGGTGGTTTCGGTGTATAATGCCCCCTACAACGTTGCGTCACAGTGAATGTAACGCAGATATTTAAAACAGGCTGTAGAGGCGATTCTGGCAACTACAGACTGGTGAGCCTGACGTCTGTGTCAGACTAAATGGTAGGAACGATTATTAAGAACAGAATTACTAGGCATATTGATAAACATGTCTTAATGAGGATGAGTCAACATGGATTTAGCAAGGCAAAGTCACGCCTCATTTATCTATTGGAATTTTTTGAGGGTGTAAATAAGCCTGTGGATAGGTGTGAACCAGTCGATACAGTGCATCTGGAATTTCAGAAAGCTTTTGATAAGGTCCCTAATGAGAGACTCCTGAAGAAATTAAAAAGCCATGGGACAGGAGGCAGTTTCCTATTGTGGATTGGTAACTGGTTAAAAGATAGGGAATGAAAAGTAGGACTAAATGTTCAGTTTTCACAATGGAGTGAAAACAGTGGTGTGCCACAGATGTACTGGGACCAGTGTCATTTAATATATTCATTGTCTGGAAAAGGGAGTAAAGAGTGAGGTGATCAAATTTGCAGATGACACAACGGGTAATTTCAGATCTGACGGGCGTGGAGGCCCGCCACGCTGAACCCTGGACCGGGATCTGTCTCGGATCCCAATCTGTGATCACGCCGGCCAGCCTTCAGACGTACCATCCTGATCCCTGAGGGGGATCGGGGAGGGGGTGGGGCTGCGCAACATGTGGCCGCTCAGCCCCGGCCCCCCGCGCTCCCTCGGCCGCCCGCCCACAGGGAGACGGGCGGGCGCAGCGGTCAATGAGGCCACTGCACCTGACCCCATCCCGTGGTCGGGCCCTGATTCCAGAACAGGGCTGGTGAGCAGACGTGCAGTACCGCCATTGCCAGCCCTGTCCCAGATCGTGGCCACTCTAACCACGGTTCTCGACCTCCGTGGTCAAACTTGATCTCGGCCGGGTGTTCACTGTAGTGAACATCTGGCTGGGACCAAACAGACGTTCCCGGAAATGCCACCACCACAGGGAATCCACTGGGGTTCACTGTGGTGAAAGGCATTTTTGTAACGTCTGAAATTACCCAAAGTTATTCAAGGTAGTTAAAACACAAGCGGACTTTGAAGAATTGCTGGAGGATCTTGAGAGACTAGGAGACTGGGCATCTAAATGGCAGATAAAAGTTAACGTGGGCAAGTGCAAAGTGATGCACATAGGGAAAAATAATCCAAACTTTATGTACACAATGCTGGGTTCTAAATTAGGAGTTACCACTCAGGAAAAGGACCTTGGAGTCATTGTGGACAATACACTGAAATCCTCAGCTCAGTGTGCAGTGGCGGTCAACAAAGCAAACAGAATGTTAGGAATTATTTGTAAAGGTATAGAGAATATAACAACAAATATCTTAATGCCTCTGTATAAATCTATGCTGCAAGTGCACCTTGAGTATTTTGTGTGCAGCTCTGACCGCCCTATCTCATAAAAAGATATAGCAGAAATAGAAAAGGTACAGAGAAGGGCAATAAAAATTATAAAGGATATGGAACAGTTCCCCTATGGAGAGAGGCTGGATAGGTTAGGGCTCTTCAGTTTGGAGAAGAGACAACTGAGAAGGGTTATGATAGATGTTTATGAAATCATGAGTGGTGTGGAATGAGTAAATAGGGAGCGGTTATTTACCCTCTCAAACAGTACTAGAACTAGAGGACACCCCATGAACCTAACAAATAGCAGATTTAAAACAAATTAAAATGTATTTTTCACTCAATACACAATTAAGTTGTGGAATTTGTCGTCAGATGTGGTCAAGGCAAATAGTACAGCTGGGTTTAAAAAAGGGTTGGAGAAGTTTCTGGATGATAAGTCCATTAGCAGTTATTAGCCAGGTAGGTTTTGGGGAAAGTAATCTCTTACTGTTGGAAGCTGGGAGTGAGCAACAGGGAATGGATCGTCCCATTGTGGCCTGTTGGGTACTTTTTCCAAGCAACCAAGATTGGCCACTGTCAGAGACAGGTGTTGAGCTTGATGGACCATTGGTCTGACCCAGTATGGTACTACTTATGTTCTTATTTATTTGTTCTTAACAAGGGGCTCAAGTTCAGAGGTTCCCCATCAGCAAGAGGGATGAGTTATCTGAGGTGTGAATGGCTGAATAAGGGCACTTTAAAGCACCAGAATCCCTCTCTCCCCATAACTTTTAATTTCTTTATTGACTTTAAGCACACAGATTGAAGATATTTTTTTCTTCCCCCTGTTCACTTTGTAAGATTATTAAAGCATTTGCAGTTCCTTCCAGAAGAGATGAGAAACACAGAATGAGAAAGCACAGCAGAAATGGAGGGACTGTCTTTTTTTAAAAAAAACATTGTATGCAGTGGCATTAATATTCTCACCTGGACAAAACGGAGCCAGATAGATCGACTGGGGTGGAGGTGGGAGCAGGGAGAGGGGAGTAGCAGAGAGTGTGTCACTGAGGTTAATAGCGCTGTAGCAAGTTATTCACCGAGAATTACTGTGCAGCGAAACACAAGAGTCTGCGCTGAAAGTTGCAGAAAGCACAATGGCACTACCCAACAGACTGACAGAGAAAGCCTGACCCCTCAGCGATTGTAAGAAGAGAAGATGAAACCTAAGCACTCTACAAAACATGTGAACTCCCAAGTAAATACACTAAATAAAGCTCCTGAGCAGGTCATCCTATGGAGAAATCAGCTGCAAAGCCTAGGCTATGCCAGCACTATAGTGGGATTGTACCTACCGAGTTGCTACGAAATCACCAGACTCTGTGTGTGGGGGGGAACTTTTACCCCATGGAACAAGAAGGGGGGCATGGCCCTGCAGTTCCACTAATAAATATACCAAAATAACGTGGGCAACTGTGGAGAGCAGGGTCACTCATATCCTCAGAGCATAGCCATTCCACACAGCATAATCTTTGCCTTTAGGAAACTCCCCACAATAGCTTCATTGCAACAACAGACTAGCCCTATATTTGGTCCTTTGGCAGTGCAGCTGGTGATATGCCCACCAATAGCTCCCCTTCTTGTACCTGGCCCCCAGTGTCGTGTTTGCAAGGAGCCACTAGGATTATTCTCACAGGTGTTTCCTAGGTGGCAATGATGCCATGAGTCTCATAGACCGTGAAACCCACCATACCCAGTTGACAGAGGGGGTTTTGCAGGGCTGGAAAGAAGTGGATAGACAATGCAAAACACTCTGTTCTCTTTTATGTTCCTGATTCTCCTGCATATTCCACCCAACTCAGGAAAATCAAGAGGGGAATGACTTTGCTCTGATTCATTCCTACTTCACTCTTTGGAAATAGTTACTTCTTTTCTGCCACGACATCCATCTCTGCCTTCCTAACAACCACAAATTCAAAACAATAAACTATTTGTTTACTGGTTGCACTTTATATAGCTCCAAAAGTGCATTTGGTACCTTACAGGTAGGAAGCTAGGCTCCTTCCACCCCATAAACAAATATTAAATGAACCCAACGGGTAGAGAAAGGAAGGGGAATGAGATACTCCAGACAACAAGACAATAAAGCAATGACATTTAGGGCACATCTTGTTACATCCTCCCACAATATTTGTTTGGATTTTAAAAAACACCATAAAACGAACATCGAAGTGCTGGCAGCAGGACTTGAGGATGCCTTGGGTTCTAACCCTGGAAGTAGCAAGGGGTCTCCTGCACTGTTATAGCACTAGGTTGACTGCTGCAGCTGGCAACTGCACTACAGGAAACCACATGCCTCCACCCTATATTGTGATTAACTGGAGAGGAGGATTGCTTCTCCCACACACTGCCCATTGAAGCCAATTAGCATCCATGCAGGCTCAGCAGTGCTTCTGCACATATCGCAGTGCAGGACTGCAGCCTCAGTTGTATTGCCATGCTGCCAATTTGCTAACGCACTGTTCCCTTCTCACTAAGTTCTCAATTCGCACAACACTCTAAAAGAGTGAGGAGTGGCACAAACCCAGGTTGTGAGAAACCATTACCTCTCATTACCTAACTGGAATACCCTACCTGTGCATTCAGAATGTCCCTACTGCTGCACTCTCTTAGCACCAGATTATTCTCTTCGTAAGGCCACACACGCAGCTGGGTACTTTTTCACTGCACTGATGCTGTGACTTGTATTTGTATAATCAGATATGTGTTTTGCTGGAAGGAGCATGTTTTACTTTCATCTCTGGAACCCTCCCCCATGGATCTACAAGTAATGGAACAGTCCACTATTTAAGCTCCCATCCCCTGGAGAATTTTGCAGTTGTGAAAACCGGCAGAATTTGATTAAAGCTTTGGAATTCCTCCAATATTTCCAGTTATTCCATCTGTAGGAAACACTCCACTGGCACTTGGCACATTTATAGCATTAACTGCCTTCTATATCAGCAGTAGTTCTGCCTAATAATTTAGCATTTCCACAGTGCCTTGGAAATTACAAACCTTGTATTCTTGGGTAGGAGAAAGGACTTTTCCCCCTCCCAAAAGAGATTTGATGGTCTTCAGAAATTTTCAAGGAAGAAAACATCTCTTTGTGAGACTGCTCTCTGCCAAAAGGAAAAAAAAAAGGCATAAAGTGGGCATGAAATTAACTCTTTATCTCATACAGGGAAGTAAAATGAAGCCCAGTGAGACCAGCCAGATGCTAGCAGCATATTGCCAGGAGGACCTCTTTTCTGTTTTGAAGCTTGTTAGCATGCCTCTAAGTGCACTGTTGTATTCAGCAGCAAGAGCTAATATGTAAGCTTTAACTTGCATATTGCTACAGGACAAGGTTGTGTGCTGTGGGGAAAGGGAGGCAGGTAGCCACATAGTTGCTGCACTCTACCATGCTCATACAAATTTGGAATGGAAAAGAGCTGTTCACTCTAAATGTCACTGCAAGCCAAACCAGACACACAGCACTGGGGGTGGCCAGCAGGTCTAAACCACAAGAGCAGGAAGCCACTCAGCTGCATAAACAGGGATTTGTTTGATCTATGGAGTGTGTCTTAAGCTCTTGCTTTCCTACTTTCTGTGTGTGTCTAGGTGGCCTCAACTGTCTTGTCTGTCCCAAATGTTCTCTGACCATTTCAATTCCCCCTGCTCTTTCAAATTTTTTTTTACCAACTTTGTATCTGACCATACCCATTTTATCTGATCTAGGGCTCAATCAAATCCATCCATTCATCTTTGTCGATTTAATCCACAGTTCTGTAACAAGCTGAGAAGATCCGATGCAGATTTTCAGCCAGACTAGATCTCCACAGCCCATTCTGACTGAGCTCCCTCTTCTTGCATAGTACCATTTTGTGCATGCCCACTAGAAGAACCCCTTTTGCCCCTGCACAAAAAAGTGTTTTGATCAATTCACATGCACACTAAATGCTATGTTGTTAAGCACAGTGTGAAGCCATTTTGCATATGCACAATGAGCAAAATATTGTTTTTGCAGATGTGCAAAAAGGTGTTCTTTTAGTGTGCATGTGCTGCATGAGGAAAGGGGAATAGGAGCTGCCAACTGAGAGCTCTGGGGACCAGATCAGGACCAGTCTGCATTCTGACAGACCCATATTGGAGGGGATAACTGTCAAAGACAGTATCCCCCAAAGACAATGTTTCAGCTCTGATTTGATCATATGCTAAACTGGCTTGCACAAGGTAGTGATTACCCCCCAGCTTGGCCAGGGAAAGGCACTTTCCCAACAGGGAGCCTTCACGTTGAACCCCTGGTCTGCCAGGGTGGAGGAAGAGGAAAGGGGAATACACAGACAGCCCTCTCTTTCCCTCAAGGCTTAGCAAGGCCAGTGGGCCACCCAGGATCGTGCTGATGCATTTCCCCAGCTCTTTCTAAACGCTAGGCTGCCATAGGGAACCCCTGTAGCCCTCTGCTGAAAGTGAAGCGATAGCATCCTCTGAAAAGACACCCACCCCAAGGTGTGCAAATCTGGCCAGTAGGTGGCCAGATGCAACTTCTGTGTGCTGCTCTAAACCACTAGCTCCTCCTCCCTGTGGGAGGAGCCAGAATTCTGGTGTGCGCAACTTGCTGGCAAGATTGGACATAGCAGGGCTGAGTCCCCGAGGCCACTGGTTCTTTAAGGCATGGCCCAGGTGCAGGGGCTGCTGGTGCTATGTCTAGAGAGAGGACCACACCTAACAGAGTGAGCAGCCGAGTTTGGGCATGGTCAGCCCAGCCCAGGGAGTAAAGTCTGAGCCATTGCTCAGGGGAGGCTGCTGTGAGAGCAAGAGTTTAAAGAAGGGAGCTCTGCCCAAAGTCTTTGCGGTTCAGAGGAGTTGCCTGAGCCAAGGGCTTGCTGGGTCGTGAGGAAGTGCCTAGCCCAGAGTGCGTGTGCCTGGCTACAAACTGTGGTCAGAGAAGCCACAGGATGTTGCCTGGCTAGAGAATTTGTGTATGGACTGTAGAGTGGAGACATTATGCATGCTTAGAGGCTGTGAACAGAATAAAGAAATCCCCAAGAGAGAGACTGTGTTGGGCCTGCATCCCAACAAGACTTAACACAGGAAAGCTCATCCCTGCCACAGTGGGAAACAACCCAAAGCAGACTCCTCTGCCACATTTGCCACACACTAATACTGGTTCCATCCAGTTCAAACACTTCCTGACATCAGAAGGAAAGAAGGACTTGTGCCACCTTACAGAACATTTCTGAAGAGCTGCTCCCCGTCTGCATCTCAGATCTTACCTATTTCTTATACTCTATGCACTGCAGTGGAAAATCGTTTTCCTCCATTGTACTTAGTTTGCCCCATGCTGCCTTTAAAAAAATGAATTAATGAATAGGACTCTCTTTCCCTGTCTTGGAATACTTGGGAGTCCCACATCCTCAGTTGAAGGATACAGGTTTGAATGTGGCAGGCATTAGACTCCAATCTATGCTATCCTCCCTTGTATTAGTTCCACTTAATGGAGTTTTCCCTAGCTTCTCCTCTGATGAGTTTACCTTTGTTTCTGGAGTCAGACGGAGTACTATTGACTATACCTTGGTGGATCCTGATCAGCGGGCATCAATAGTACATTTTTCTATTATCCCCCAACCAGAAAGTTATCATCTCCCTCTACGGATTATATTCAAGACAGGGGAAGCACTAAATTACCCTCAGAGGCTGAGATCTAGAGACAGATCTACACCATTGGCAGTCAACAGGAGATTGTGCTGGGATACCCAAACCGATTTCCAATTTGATGAGTTAACTCAGAGCAGTTGTATAGTAACTTTATACCAGTGCATATGAGAGTCCAAAGGTCCTTCCCAAGTTTGTTGCTATTTTCAACAATTCCTGGATTTAGTACAGTTGGGCATTATGATGTTACCGCCAGTCATAGACAAGCACAGTAGCCCAAGGGCACAGAGAGGGGCTCCTTGGTTCTACAGGGAGTGTCGAACAATGAAACAACTGTTACATCAAAAAAACAAGGATCTAACGAGGGGCAAGCAGTCTGACTACTTAGTTCTCCGTAGGACACGAAGTGACTATAAACTTCTCCTGAAAGAAAAAAAGAAAGCATAACCAACGGGGGAAATTGCAGACAGCTATTAGATCAAAGAATGGTATGGATTTCTGGATCCTGGTTAATAAGTCTCTCCATAAATTTGTTGTTAACTTGGATGCTAATATTTCCCCAGAGGAATGGGTTGCTTATTTTTCTAACCAATTCTCTGCTCCTTGGAGCGACAGGGCCCTAGGAGAGCAACCGTTATTACAGCAGTCTGGGGCAGTTACTACTTACAGTGTAACAGAGGAACAAATTATGGAATATTTGTCCCAACTGGAAAAAGGGAAAACCCCTGGCCCAGACGGGTTGCAAGCAGAAGTCTTATTAGCTAATTCTACCTGGTGGGCCCCAATACTTAAACCCTGGTTCAATGCAATTATTGGAGACAGGCGTAATTCCTGACTCATGGAAAGGAGCACACTTGTTCTTATCTTCAAGAGGGGCCAAACAAACAAGCCAGGATGTTACAGACCCATAAGTCTCATAGACATCACCGCCAAGATATTTGGGAGACTTGCTTTGAGACACTTAGCAGATTGGGTAGCCCACAATGACATCTTTCACGAGCATCAGGCAGGTGTGGACTGTAGAGCGAAGACATTATGCATTCTTAGAGGTTGTGAATAGTATACTAGAATAAAGAAAGCTACACTTTATGTGGCATTTGTAGATCTAGCATCCGCTTTCGACTCTGTTAATAGAGATGTATTGTGGTCAAAACTTTCTCATTTAGGGCTGGATCAATCCTTGCTTAATCTTATAATAGCCTACCACAATATCACTTGGGCCCAAGTTAGGTGGGGATTACAAGGTGAATTAACCTCCAGATTTCCAACAACAAAGGGAGTTAGACAAGGATGTATTTTAGCCCCCATCTTATTTAATCTCTTTGTGACGGATATCATCAAGGAAATGCAGAATGTTGATTTTCACCCGCCCCACTTACTATTATAACACCAATACTTTTGTTTGCAGATAATACTGCAATTATATCTAGAACCCCGATTGGGCTGCGAAGGGCCTTGTCGAAGTTTGAATTTTTATGTGCAAAGAACCATCTTCGAATTAACTTTGATAAAACCAAAATACTGGTGTGGGGTAAGAGGACTCAAAAATTTCCCTTGACAATGGGACAGGTCACCTTAGAGGTTGTGAAGAATTACAAGTACCTTGGGTCGAGTTTCTCTTTGGCTTACTCTTGGAGATACCACCTCGCAGGGGTTAAAACCAAAGCAAAGCAAATGGCAGGTGCCATTAACAGATTTAATGCTGCAGTGACAGGAAGATCAGCGTTAGTCCCTTTGAAAGCATACGAGGCCAAAATGAATGTCCAATTAGTATATGGCTGTGAAGTGTGGGGCTGGGTGACATGCAAGGATACGGAAGTTCCACAGAATGTGTTCTTGTGGTCTCTTTTGGGTCTTCCACCCTCAACACCAGCTCCCTTTTTGAGACTCAAAACTGGGACAGAAGCTATAGCAACAAAAATTCTTATAAGACTGTTGTCATGCTGGCTTAAAATCTTGAAATATTCTCCCCTTAGATTTCCCAAGATGTGTATGCTTGAGGAGTTTGGGCTTAATACTCGAGACCAATCACCTTGGTTACGTTTTGTGACTAGATCTTTGAACCGGATGGGCTTAGGTTATCTTTTGATGAATGATGTACAATCGATTCCCTTGGTTGAAAAATCTATCTTAATTCAGAGAATCAGAGATATAGAGCAACGGGAAGATCAGGCTAGTGTGCGCTCTTCTCGTATTACACAATTATATATTCTGTGGCATTGTGGGGAGGGGGTAGAAAGGTATTTAAATCTCAATCTGGGAAAGTTTCATAGAATTGCACTAACCAGGTTGAGGGCAGAGCATATGCCAACAGCCATGTTAGAAGGCCATAGAAGTGGAATCCCTAGAAGAGAAAGGATGTATCCATATTGCAAAAACATGATCGAGGACACAGTCCACTGTGTTATGGAGTGTCCACTACAAAAGGAAATAAGGGAGCAATTGCTTGCACCATGCTTGGATTCTCTTACTGCCTTTTCCAAATTGGAAAAGCTGATTTGGATATTCCAGCAGCACGAGGAATTTTATGTGTATAGGCTGGCTACCTTTGCACTGAATGAACTAGGCTCACGTTTATGTCTAAACTATACAAATTGTTCTTCTTATTCTTATTGCAATTTGTATAACAAAGTACAGCAATGTGTAATGTGTATACTTGTAATAATAATTATTTTTAAATATCAGTTTTTGACCATGTACATTGTTCAAGTTTACTTAAAGTACTTTTTAAAGCTTTTCTGTAGAGGATGACGACGAATGCTACAAATCCTAATAAATTTAATTCAGTCAATGACCCTGTCCTGGAGCTAGATTAATATAATTTATATTATATTATATTATATTATATTATATTATATTATATTATATTATATTGACATCGTGGCTGTTGTGACCACTTGGAAGTTGATGGCAACAATGGGGACAGATCTCAAATCTTCGTACCCTAAAAACAAACCTTTAACTCGTGTGGTAAAATGGAATTCTAGCTGTGCAAAGTCTACAACAGGAAGTTACAGAGTTCTGATTCCATTCAGAAGAAAGCAATGGGTGGAACACCCATTGTACACACACCCAACTGCAGTTTAAAAATGTGCATCTCATGTTCTGCCCTTTTTCCTGTTTATCTTCTTATGTTGCTGCTGTTGTTGTTATCAGTCTATATAGTGCCGGCAAGGTACCTGGCACTGTGCAAACAATACTTATAGACAGGCCCCTGCCCCAAGGGTCTTACAATCTAGGAAAGACAAGGGAGGGGAGACAAGGGAGAGTATAGGGAGAGACAAGGATACATTCATGAAGTTGCAGGTGCACGTGCTTCACTTAGTTATGGCGAAGAGAAGGTTTCTGAGAGAGGGAGGGATAAAGACGCAATTTCATTCTCAAGATAAGGGAAAGTCCAACGGAAGAGGTAGGTTTTCAGGAGGGAGAAGTACAAATGTATCCAGGGAGGAAGTTTCAGGCATATTACAGTTTGGTTTTCTGCCTTTTCTTTATATACACTTTTTAAAAAAATCAAGTCTCAGAGGCTGAGTGGTTTATTTGCAGTCCAATTCTGACTCTATTCTGACTGCAAAAACTGATGGCTAGCATTTTGACAAAGAACCATAATCTCTCTCCCATTTCAAAATATGCAATACAGTCTGAGAAAGTACATGCCCATAGTGTCTACAACATGACAATGTTTATTTATTTACATGGTGTACTGAAACTACTGAAAGAAGGAGAGACTGTAACATGACCTAATCTCAGTATTTTTTATAAACAGGACTCTGAGCATTGGCTATACAGACTATTGTTATCCTTAGGGATTACCTACTATAGCTTGCATATGAGAAGCAGACAAGTCTCAAATATATGGTTATGCTGCATTTGATGAAAATATCTACTCCCTCTCTCTCTCTCAAAAAAAAATCTGTCTGCAGCCAGCAGCCAGTGATGCATACTAGATGACTGCCTTCTCAAAATGGGAGCAAAAGGGCAAATGAATCACATTACACTCTATGAATAAAGACCACATCTTAATGCAACAGCTCCTTAATGATTTCATTTTCAATACAACAGATCTCTTTGCCCGGATTTCCAGAGATGCTGAAAACTCATGTCCCGCATTGAAGCCAACAGAAATGCTGGGAATTCAACATCTCTAAAATTTCAGTCCTTTTGTTGGAAGCTCTAACTTGAAGGAAAGAGATGTCTCCCCCCCCCCCCCCCCCCCAAAGAAAGAGCATGGGCTAGAGATGATTCTGTTGAGCCCAAAAGCTCGGATCCAAGTCTGCACTTGAACTGTCCTACTGTTGGAACAAATTCGGACCTTGTGTCCTGGTTCGGTCCTATCACTAGTAACAAAGGAAGTACATTCAGAAATGCAACACAGAGCTCAGCCTAGGGGATGCAGGCGATGGTGGCTTTAAGCCACCTATCTGTCCCTGCTAATCCTGAGCTGCTCTGCTGACTCTGGCCTAACCAAAAACTGCCCTGGGGCCATGGCAACCTGTCCGTCTCCTCCGCCCCCCCCCNCTGGTCAGAATCGCTGCACAGAACATGCTGTGGCTTTGCATTCTGATGCATTTCTCCCATCCTCTATAGTGGCTCTTACAAGTTCTCAGGGGACAGCTTACTGCCAGCTTCTCCAGTACCCGCACCTGGGGGATACTCCCCTAGTTAGATGCAGGATTTTAAGTCCCTTTAGACCACTTTGCTCCTTTTACTTAGCACCAAAGAAGTGAGGATCTAGTCCAGGGGTGGGCAAAGTTCCCAAGCTGAAGAGCCACACATTGAGCTCTCCATATAGCCAAGAGCCACCACTGAATGTCACTCAAGCGAGCCTACATGCATGGACACGTGCGTGCATTCTCTCACAGTCACATGCTCATGTACACAGTCTCTCTCACAGTGTCTTTCAGAATTATACAAACGCTAACTGTTCCAGTGCCACTTTCTCTGCCTACCCCTTTAAAAGAGGACGCTTATGAAAAATACATGTTGCAGGGGTTCCAGTGCAGCCCTGCACCGTGTATTTGTCATAAGCATCCTCTTTTAAAGGGGAGGTATGGCCATCCTATTTCTGCCTGACCCTACCTCATCCCAACTCTCACTCACTGCTCAATTCTCCCACTGCCACACACCCACCGACACTGCTCGCTTCTCCTGCCTCTACCACCTATTGGTATGGGCTGCTCATTGTGGGATGCTTAACTTTCCTGCAAGCACATGGAGGAGGCAGGGGCAACCTAGCACAGCACCCTCTGATGCAAACACCCAATACTAGGCAGCCCCTTCTGGCATGCGGAGAAGGCAGGAGAGGTGAGTGCCCAGCGCTAAGTAGCACATGTGAAGGAAGTGAGCTGACAGAGCCGCACTGACATCTCAACACCAGGCACCCATTTCTTTCAAGAGCTGCAGAAAAGGTTCTGGAGACCTACATGTGGCTCCCAAGCCACCATTTGCCCAACTCTGATCTACCCCATTATGTGGATAAGTCAAAGGAGCCAGGAGAAATGAAAAACTGTTGGAAAAATTAAACAACTACTTGGTAGGATTACTGGCCAGTTTTTATTCACAAGCTTCATTCAAACCAGAGGGGAAGGAGGAGGAGTGCAAAAAACCCACAGTACATCGGAAGTGCCATACTGGGTCAGCCCAATGGCCCAGCATCCTGTCACCAACAGGGGCCAACTACTGTTGCTTCACAGAAGTATACAACAGCCTATAACGGAGTGATCCATTTTCTGCCCTTCACCCCAAGCCCCCGACAGTCAGACTCAGGTCTCATCCCCTGAGAAGCTTGGCTAATAGCACTTTGTGTGCATACGATGTACAGCATCTACTGAGCACTTAAATAAGATACCAGAGCAAAGGTTGCTTAGAATCTACGTTTTCAAACTGACAGCTGCAGACAGTGTTCTAGGGAGGACACAACAAGCCTCCCAGCTGGCAAACACCTAGCTCCATGCTCTCACTGAACCAGGGAGAAATCTCCAAAATAATGAGGTGACAAGGGTGGGGAAGAGTCAAAAGAACAACCAGGACGGGGAGGGAAAGCAATAGGAGGGTGTGAAGCAGGAGAGGAAAAGAGGTAGCAAGATGGGGGAGGGAGCCTCAACTATGACAGACAAGTGGAGTGGGGTGTAGTTCAAAATTTTTTGAGAACCACTGGTGTAGGGTTAGAGGACATGGTGGTTTGTCTTTCTTATCAACACACCCCAATGACTTTGGAAAGAACACCTGCTAAAATATTACCACCACCCCCCTAAAAATAGTACTTTATGTTTAATGAAATGTCCTCCATATTTTACTGAAGAAGACTGGCAGCCACTCCCAGAGAGGAACTGCATTCCCTGGTGCTGCTCAAGGGAGTCCTTCAGGAGCAAACATTTCTCCAGTTACTGATGGGCATGTTGTGCTGGTCCTGGTTCTGACACAAACAAAAGGCTGTTGAAAAGAATTTACACCCGGAACATTCCCAGAACAGAGTAGTGCTACTCTGTTTTATTCTTTACAGCATTTCTCATCTCATAACTGTATTATCTTTTTCTGGCTAATGCTCTTATTTTCCTCCATACACAGAGCATGAAGAGAGACAAACCAACCTGTAATGTGGCATAATTGTTTATGAGAAACAAACAGCTGTTTTGATGGGGGTCCTTTTAATAAAAAAAAAAAAAAAAAGAGTAGATTATGAATTGATGCCTCTCATCTCTACATTATCTTCCTGCAAGAGCCGGCTGCCATCACGTGTCCCCTGCCTGCCTCAGTACGGTGACACCGTAAGTAGAACTTGTCATCCCTCCCATCTGTAATAGAGTGTTTGGGAGGCAGCAGCCACTTACAATGTAACAATTGGAGGCCCTCACTAATCTGGAGAGACCTTAAAAAGAAACGGAGCGTAAACCGGGATATAAGTATTTTGCTGGTGAGTGTACTGGAGCCCCTTCATTTAAAAGCATACTCTGCTGTGAAAATAAAGCCCTCGGTTGAGGTTTTTCAGTGTATAAACATTCCTCTCTCTCTCTCTCTCTTAAAAGCAATTGTTGAATTTTAACCAGAATTTTTAAGCCCTTCCATTTCAGGTTGTATTTTAGGTTAGACGTTTTCTCCTGGGTTAAAAAGGGTCTTTCCTACTACTTTTTTTGTTTTGTTATTTAAGTTAGTTATTTGTTGCACTCAGAGTGATACTACAAGGTTTTCAACCTGTGTCCAAGCATGAGAATTTCTTCTCAGAGTAGAGAGCTGGTGATCTTTATTTCAAAGCAAAGCTGTCAATGCATTTGCCTGTGAAATGGCTAGTCTTAAAGCCATGTGACTGAAACCACCCCCACATGAGTGAGAGATAATGTATCCATCAGAAGGCTGGAAATTTACAAGTAGTATTGAAAACAGATCCAGACAAACGGTTTGCATTTCTCCAACGTTTTTATAATAGATAACCCTGCAATATGCCACACATTTAGAGGGAGGGATGAGAGATCATTTAAGCAATCCGAGGATAATTTTTTTCAGAAAGTTGCAAATATTATATAAATTTTGTGTCTATGCAAGAATGAGAGGGAGAGAGAAAATTAATAGGTAGGTTATTGATTTTGTTCCATGCTCCTGAACTATACACAATTAATGGGTAAGCAATTTACTTTTTAAATTGATTCTGCATCAAGGTACTTGAGGTCTTAGCCTCACAGATACTGTTGTTTATTATAAAGGTTTGATATTTGCAGGATAAGGCCGTTTTCACATGGGACTGTTGTCACTACATGCCCCAAAGTATAGCATTTGCACAACATTTTGCTTTCTGGGGTATTTCCAGAAGGCAATTTCCTGCAGAAGGCAAAACATTCTGTGAGCACCACCTAATAAGGGGGGAAACTAGCCATGCCAGCTGGTTCACAAGGGCAACTGTCCCAGAGGCACTCTCACGAGAAGCATCCCACAGCAATTTACTCTGATTTACTTTAAGTTACAAGAGGGCAACTATCCATTTGCTCCCAAATACTGTGCTCACACTGCAAATGCAAAACCCTGCTTGGAATAAGCTTGCTCTGGGGTAACTGTTCTGTGTGAACGAGACTATAGAAATCTCTCCTTCCCTCGGTGTAGAAATCTCTCCTTCCAAATTTTCATGTAGTTCGTCCCTCCTCACCTTTAAAAAGCACCTGAAGACTTATTTATTCTCCAGGTGCTTATGGCTTTTCGGATTCACTGCTGACTCCCTTTAATGTATTTTCTTCTCCTTCTTTACCTTCTCCTTCAATTGATTTCATATTGTCTTATTTTGATGCATTTTGTATTTGTGAAGCGCTCTGAGAACCAATGGGGGGGGGCTATAAAAATAAAATTATTATCATTATTATTAATATTATATTATGTTGACAAATTCTTCTAGACAGCAAGAGCCACTCCACTTCTGGTTTAGTCAGCAGTTTGGTTCAGTGATTCCACAAATAAGTCACCATGATACAATTTACTCCTTTCAGTGCTTCAGAACAAGGAAAGAAAAAACACAGAAACTGAAGACCTTGATCTTATGGCAAGGTGTACGTACTCCATAGCAGAAAAGATCTTGCCTTGAGCGCAGAATCCTGCATACTCAGCTCTGCCGCAAAATATAGCCCCACCCACCCACCCTCAGCTTCACAGAGGTGAAGTAACAGAGGTACAGCACGCTCCCGGCATCCCCCTCTGCCCAGTATTAGCATGCATGTCTTAAACTGGACCTTCCCCTTATGTCCCTCCACCTGGCATGGAGACACCAGGAGGAAGAGCCCAGCATCAGTTCCCTCCGTGCTTTGCTCTGGCTGGGTTGCTGTAGATGCAGCAACCCCAGGACTCTGCACATACCAGAGCGCCTTAGGCTGCACCCCCAGAATACTCTTGAGACCAATTCTCATACTCAGCCACCCTGTCACGGTCCATTCATGGACACTGAGAGCCCTGGAGGGCTCTCTCAGTGAAGGGAACGTACTCCTTTAGCAACTCCTCACCTCTAGATGCTGGAAGTCTTTCGAGCACAATGCAGCAGGTCTTAATTATGCTTAGAGATCATATGGTGCTTTGGCAAATGGCAACGCTAGCTCATGTTAAACTCTCTAATGGCGGTGCTTTGCAGCCACGACATGAGCGCGCCAGTAGGAGAGAAATGCCATAAGTACTGGTTGCAGCCATCAGTCCTCTTGTCCTGTCCAGTGGGCGTTACTGCAGCAAACAGAAATTGGAAGCAAGAGGCCGAACAGCAATGAGTCAGCCAGCCAGAAAGGCGTGAGGAGAAAATGAATGGAAATGCAATAAATCTGCAACATTTCACCTTCCGTACTGGGGTCCTGGATCACCTCAATCTATCAGCATTACTCGTGTCTTGTATCTCATTGGAGCAGTAGTTACAGTACATTAGTGAAATCATCAGGGAAGTGAAACAGCCATCTGATAGCACTCTCGCTCCAAGGCAGTGCATCCATCTTGAGCAGGGACAGGGTTCCTGACACCTGTGCTGTCTGGAGTTTCTTAAGCGCCTCTGATTTTGTCGTATAGTTATACCAGAGCAAAGCAAAGGCCCACAGAAATTCCTTGTCTCTCCCAGGTAACAGAGGAAAAAGAAGTCCTCATTATCAGAAGTCCTGAGGCTCCCCCAAATTCATACCCATGTGGCTTTCAGAAAGGGGGGGTGATTTAGGCACACGCCTTAAATGACTTCCCTCATTGGAGCCATACTGGTAAAAACTTGGAGATACAGGAGAAAGGAATCATACACACGCACACCTCCAAGCTTTGGACAGAAGTAAACAACGTGTGGTAACAATGACCCAAACCAGAAAAACATTTATATGTAAAAAGAGAAACAGTCACCAACTGGGAAGCAACCTGCATCTCGGAGCATACATTCCAACATTTCCAGTGGCCAGAGGGACAGCCCATAAGCTCTGCCTCCTCAGCAAATAAGCTCTGCTCCTCATGCACTCACAAGTGCACACACTCCTCCCTACATTCCAAGTGCATAAAAGAGGGACAGAAGCGGTCCTGCTTATCAGTACACTTAGTTTCTTGTCATTCCAACATCTTCCCATTGTCTCCTTAAGTGCGTTTCCTGGGAGGCAACCAGCAAAGCAATGCCTGGGGCTTTTTGTCTCTCTCCTGGAAGAGGGAAGGTGGGATTCAGCACTAAAAAGGGACCACTCCTTCTAAGTAGGGACTATTTAAAGCTATTTTTAAGAGTCAGGGCAGAAAATGTAATATGAGTGGGAAAATACTTTGGCTGCCTCTTCCTGACCAGTCCCATACAAACTTAATGGAAGTAGGGAGGGAAACCCTGTCATCAGGATGCTTTATACTACTTAGATTAAACATTCAAATGAACAATTATCTATGAGAGTCCTGGGATAGGGACTCTCAAGCTACCATAATGGGCTACACTATTTTTTATACACTCACTAATACGTACCCAGAAAGGAAATGATTTAGACACGCAACTAACATGACCTTACCTACAAATCATGTATGTAGCTATCCAAGTTATATCAGCCACATTCACGGTTACCTGAGCCTTCAGTACAGCATCTGCAACTGGTGCCAATGCATTGCAAGAAGAGAATACAAGAGTTCGCTGGCCTTGTCTGCAAGTTAGAATGCAGCAATAGGTTGACTCCCCTGCCCGCCACATTACAAAATGAGATCCACTCCTCCGTTCTCTTCACTCCTGAATTTGTCCCTGCAGCATAATTGTGTAGAACCAAAAATGATAAACAGCCCCAACTCCCTCTCCCCCCAGGCTGATTTTCTATTAGCATGACAGTTAGCTCAGGCAGCCAGTTAGAACTGAGCTCTATGAAGAGATACAAAAACAAGATTTGGGTATTGAGATACATGCCACAGATGGCATAGCAGACGAGGATTAATTCATGAATCATATTTCTTAAAATGATATGATCGCTCTTTTCAGCTCCATATTTTCCCCTTTTTGACTCACAGGCAAGGATTTACGTTGCCCTCCCAGTTATGAATTTTGCATGAGAAAACATTACAAAAATAGCAGTCGATAAAGCACAAAACACACACGTATAGGGTAAAATTTTCAAATGTCATTAACTGCCTCCCTATGTACCAGTACATGTGGAAATGCAAGTATTTACAGGCATATTCCTTGTTCCACCCTTTAAAGAGCTGCCTCATAATATTTAGAGGCTACCAGCCATCAATAATGTTTCCCAATTACATCATTCAAGCTTTTCAAACACCAGGGTGGTACTGTCACTCCACCTAGCTCCCTCATTTTCATAGGGAGAGGAAGGTTAACCAGGGTTCCTAAAGGAGTGGTTCTTAAGCAATGGGTGAGGAGGATCTTGGGTGGGTCCCAGGAGAGGCCTGGGGCAGCCTGGGACCAGGACAGGGGAGGGGGGCACAAGCCCTGGCACAGCTGTGTCACTGTAAGGTGCACAGGATGAGGGCAGCGGACGCTGGGGATAGGGCTGAGACAGGGAGGCAAGGCTTCGGGCAAGATGAGAGGCAGGACTAGGAACAAGGCAGGATGGGAGCAAGGAATTAGAGCAAAGCAGCAGGGCACAGAGCAGGAAGAGGACAGAGGGAGCTGCTCTTCCTGCTGCCACCAGCCAGGCTTATATCCTGAAACGCGTCAGAGTGGAGACAGATGAAGGGAGGGGCAAGGCCAAGGCAGCAGAGAGGGAGTGGCTGGGCAGCGTGTATTGGTGCTAAAGGTCCAGCAACCACTCCAGAAATCCTGGAGACGAACATTCAAGACCTGAGATCTAGCAGTTGCGTACCCTGCCACATACCTCCATGCTGGTTATTCTGGCTGCCTGGTCAGGGGCAAGACAGGGAGAGGAGAGCGTACTTCCTGCAGCTTCCCTGCCTCTATGGCTGCCGGCCACCTCATGCTGACTCCCAGCTGCTGGGATTGCCCACTACATACACTCCTGGTCTTGGATTTATTAAGAATGTTTTTGTGGGTCTTGCCCACGAAAATGTTGAGAGCCACTGTCCTGAGTATAGGCCTCCTGCCCTCCCTCAGGGCCCGCACATTGTATTCACACCGTTTTCATAATCCAAGGACAAATCAGCACTTACTCTAGAGTCAATATGCATCATGGAGACCTGGCTACATGAAGCAACTGGCCCAGTATTGTCCCAGATGATGCCAGCCGGGTACTCTGTGCAGCTTCAGTCTCGCCTTGAGGGCCAGAGCAAAGTGGCTGTGATCTGTAAAGACATCTTGGCCTTTCGGAGGTATCTGGTGCCTAACTCGTCTGATGTAAAGTGCGTCCAAGTTCTGCTGTATTTGGCTGGATATAGACTGGGAATCCTCTTGGTGTACTGACCACCCTGCTGCACAGCTGATTCCCTGACTGCTCTAGTTGAGCTGGACTCCAAGATGATGCTGCACCAAGACGTATTGTCTTGGCTTGGGTGATTACATTCACGCTGAGGCTGGCCTTTTAGGGGCCGAGCAGGAGCTCATGGCTGCTGTAACAACCATGGACCTATCCCAGATAATATCTGGCACAACACATGAGGTGAGACACATTGGATTTTATGTTTTGAACCAGCCTGGATACAGGGATATGATTATCAGGGGTGTTGTTACAGGTCAAACCATTACCTTCTGAAAGCTCAGATCCCGACCCTCCTATGCCCAGGGCCCCGAGTCAAATGCAGGCCCATGATTTGCAGATTTCCCACAGAATCCCCACCCCCCGGCAGAAACTCCTGCCCTGCTTTTCCCCGTGCAGAATTTCCAGCCTGCGCTGGGGGAGACGTGGGGCAGGAGATTCCACGGGGGAAGGGGATGAATAAACCCTTGAGGCTACACCCCCCCACCCCCCGGCCAGCCAGGCTGCATTGAGAGGAGGGGCTGCCAGGGCTCACCTTCTCCCCCACACCCCCGGCAAATGAACACACCTAGGAGCAGCAGCTTCTCTCAGCGTTATTATTATTATTATTATTATTATTATTAAACATTTATAAAGCGCCAGTTGCAACCTGGCGCTGTACAGAACATACAATCAGATGTGGTCCCTGCCTGTGGCTTACAATCTAAAAGACAAGGAGGGGGAGACAAGGAGAGGGGACAGCGGGAGAGACATGGGAGAAGACAAACAAACATTCAGGCGGATGCGAAGTCTCAGGTGCGTGTACTTGGCTTGGTTACAAGGTGGT
>QEPC01006282.1:1998544-2008719 GCA_003113815.1 Sphenodon punctatus
CTGGGGGCGGGCGTGCACCTCTGGCTTGTGGCTGTGGGGTGGAGCCCTGCTCACCTGGAGGGGATGAGCGCTGCGTTCTTCAGCCACTCCTTCTGGCCGTTTCCTGGCCCCTCCCAACAGGGCCTCCTAGAGTGGCGCAGCCAGATGATGTCATCCAGCTGCGTTGCTCTGGGAGGCCCTGTTGGGAGGGGCCAGGAAACGGCCAGAAGGAAATGGCTGAAGAGTGCCAAGCGGAACTGCTGCCACCGCCGTTACAAGATGTGTTCATTTCATTTGCCAGGCTGGGGGGTGGGGGAGAGGCGAGCCATGGCAGCCCCACCCCCCACCCAATACAGCCTGGGCGGGGACTGGAAGCCAGTCCTGCGCTGCATTTGGGAGGCTGGGGAGCCCAGCGTGGTGAGGCACAAAATCAGACCCTGAGCCTCCCACGGAGTTTTAAAAAAAAAATCTGCAGGAGAATCGTGGCCCTGCCTATGCCCTCATCGGTGTGGTCAGGTGGACAAGTTAGGTTGGTCCCCCCGGAGGCTTATACATCAAATTGGTTTCCAGAATTCTGGGGGACTGACCTACTGAACTTAGTATGTACACTACTCTGCCGATGGCCCAGTCACTTTGTGGAATGACATCTTGATCATAGCCATTAACACGGTTGCATCCAGGCGTTCACTCCCATCACTGTGGCAGCACAGGTCTCCACTGGTATACGGAGGCCCTGAGGTGACTGAAGTAGGAGGATAAGCAGTTGGAGCACAGGGGATGCTCGGCTCATGCTGCAACTGACCGATTACAGCATAGATCATTTTTAAAAGGACTATGCTGTGACTTTGATGGCAGTGAAGAAAATTTTCTTCTCCACTATCAAAACGTCTGCAAAGTCTTGTCCAGCTGAGCTGTTCTGGGTGGTGAGGGGTCTGGTTAATCCGGTCTGCCTCTGCCCAGAAATGAAGTCATAAGATGCCCACTGTGGCATATTTATTAACTACTTTGCAGACAAAATCACTCGCATTCACAACTTGGGTGCTGCCACTTCTTTGCAGAATCAGAATTTGGGGTTATGGAAGCTCAATCTTGTCCTGTTTATATGGATCAATTTCAATCAGTTTCATCCACCGATGAGGGGGAGGTGCTCGGGGCAATGAGGGCAATCAGTTGTGAATTAGATCCTTGCCCATCCTGGCTGGTGAAAGCCAGCTGGGAGATATTGGGGCTGGGGCTGGCTGGGGTTGTCAGTGCCTCCCTTAGGAAGGGTAGGGTGTCGAATGCGCTTAAAACTGTCATTGTCCGGCACCGATTTATTTATTTCCACCATTTATATCCCGCCTCTCCTGCCTACGCAGCTCGAGGCGGCTTACAAAAATTAAAATATTTTAAAAGATACATAAAATATATAAAATACATAACAGGGAGTCATAAAAGAAAATTAAAAACCCATCCCTTCCCTCCCCCACCCCACCAAAGGCTTGGCGGAACAGCCAGGTCTTGTACTGATGCCAAAATGAGGCAAGGTCTGGGGCCACAGGGGCCTCCACCAGAAGGGAGTTCCACAGCCTGGACACTGCCACAGAGTACGTCGTCTCCATTGTAGTCTCCTGCGTCACCTGGGGGACACCAAGAAGGGCGCTGCCGGCAGACCACAGGGGTCGATCCAGAGCACGGAGAGTGAGGCGGCCGCGCAGACAGGAGGGGCTCAGACCGTATGGGGCTTTATAGGTAAGCACCAACACTTTGAATTGGGCTCGGAAGACTATCGGCAGCCAGCACAGAGCTCAGAGCACCGGTGTAATGTGCTCATGGCGACCTGTCCCCGTAAAGAGTCGGGCCACCGCATTCTGCACCAGCTGCAGTCTCTGGACCATCACCAAAGGTAGCACCACGTAGAACGCGTTACAAAAGTCTAATCTTGAGGTGATGAAGGCATGGATGACAGTGGCCAGGTCAGGGTCAGAGACATACAGCCGAAGCCGTCGCATCAGATGTAATTGGCGGAAAGCTCTCCTCACCACAGCCTCAACCTGGAGATCCAGGTGAAGTTGTGGATTGAGAAGTACCCCCAGACTCTGCATCTGAGAGACCAGCGGGGGACGAATCCCATTGATGGTGGTCACACTCACCACCCTCCCCACCATCACCACCTCCGTCTTGTCATGATCTAGGCTGCGTTCCCATCTGCGGTGGCGGTGGCAGCAGAGGGAGGGGCGAGGGAAGATGCAGCAGCGAGGAGGAGCTGGCTGACAGGAAAAGAGCTAGTGCAAACAGGGATCTGCCGCGACTTCTCTCGCGCATGTCAGGGCGCAAAATCCTGCCCTGACATGCATGAGGGAAGCCGCGGCAGATCCCTGTTTGCACTAGCTCTTTTCCTGTCAGCCAGCTCCTCCGCATTGCCGCATCTTCCCTCGCCCCTCCCTCTGCTGCCACTGCCGCCGTAGATGGGAACGCAGCCCTAGTTTCAGACAGCTCGCCCTCATCCAATCCCCCACAGCTACCAGACATCGGGTAAGCGTTGAGATTGTCGGGTCTGGGTCGGATGAAAAGGAGAGCTAGAGCTGGGTGTCGTCACTGCACCCCATACCATTTCACGACCTTGCAGAGCGACTGCATGCACATATTGAACAAGAGGGGGCAGAACAGAGTCTTGCAGAACTCCACACAGAGGTACTGGGGAGAAGATGAACAATCCCTGACCACCACCCACTGGGTTCTCCCAGTCAGGAAGGAGTGGAACCATTCAAGAACAGTTCCGCCCACCCCGGCATAGTCCCGCAGGCAAGTCACCAGCATCTCATGATCAACGGTATCAAACGCAGCTGACAGATCTAATAGGATTAGCAGGGTCGAATGACCCTGATCCAGTTCCCAGCAAAGGTCATCGACCAAAGCCACTAATGCAGTCTCAGTGCCATAACCCGAACAAAAGCTGGACTGCGAGGGATCAAGAAAACCAGTGTGGTCCAGATGCTCCTGCAGCTGCTGAGCCACCATCTGCTCAATAATCTTCCCTAAAAAGGGAAAGTTAGAGACTGGCCAATAGCTAGCGGGGCAGTCAACGTCAAGTGATGGTTTTTTGAGCAGGGGCTGCACCACCGCCTCTTTGAGGCAGTCTGGCATGCTGCCCTCCTGCAGGAAGGCACTGACAACACCCGCCAGCAACGGCCCCAACATCTCCCGGCTGGCCGTGACCAGCCAGGACGGGAATGGGTCTAGTTCACAAAATGTAGTTCTAACAGTACCCAGAACATCCACTGCAGTGGCAAGCGTCAGCCACTGAAACAGATCCCAGAAAACCAGACAAGATGGAGCCTCCATAACCTCTGGTTCTCCTAGCCAGTTATCTAATCTTCCTTTTTTAGGAAAGGCTATTGAACGGACAGTTGCCCAGCAGCTCCAGGCTAATCTCTATGTTGTTGGATTCCTGGACCTATTTCAGTCAGGCTTCCACCCTGACTATCGCACACAGACTGTGCCATAGTCATCGCCTTTGTCGATGACCTGTGCCTGGAGAGTAACAAGGTACCAACGTATCTAGTCTGTTAATCCTGTTAGATCTTTCGGCGGCCTTTGATACAGTTGATCATGAGGTGATGTTGACACGACTGCAGGACCTGGCAGGGGTGTGCAGGACCTCTCAAGTGGTTCCGCTCCTTCTTGTCAGGGAGGTCACAGAGTGGTGATCGGTAATTGCTTGTCTTCTTCTTGGGACTTCCCCTGTGGGTGTCTCCCCTTTTGTTCAACATGTATATGAGGCGGCTGGGCAACATCATTTGGAGGTCTGGGGTGAAGTGCAATCAGTATGCTGATGACACCAAGCTCTACCTCTCCTTTTCATCTGACCCAGGCCCTGCACTCTTGGTGCTTACCTGATGCCTGGCTGCTGTCAGGGACTGGATGAGGATGAGCCGACTGAGGCTGAATCCATATAAGACAAATATAAATGGGTTAATGATGGTTGGTCAGCCTTGTGACCTGGAGGGGACTGGGACTCCTGTTATTGATGGGGTTCGGCCCCCTCTGGTCAACCAGGTTTGCAGCCTTAGAGTGCTCCTGGACCCCTTGCTGCACCTGGATTGTCAGGTAGTGGAGGTGGCTGGGAGCGCTTTTCACCAACTCCATCTGGTGAGGAGGTTGTGGCCTTTTCTTTCGGATTCAGATTTGGCCACCGTCATCCATGCTTTCATCACTTAGAGGCTGGATTACTGTGATGCGCTACATGCGGGGCTGCCCTTGATGACTGTTTTGAAGCTGCAGATAGTGCAGAGTGTGGTGGCTCATCTCCTTTTGGGGGTGGGGCACCGGGAGTACACTACACCTGGCCTCCAAAGTTGTCACTGGCTTCCTATAGTCTGCACAGACACAATTCAAGGTGCTGGTTTTGATCTTTAAAGCCCTAAGCAGTCTGGACCCCACATATCTGAAAGACCACCTGTCCTTCCATGTCCCATTGTGGCCCCTGCGATCAGCTAGGAGTGTCTCATTGTGGGTACCATCTGTTAGCCTTGTTAAACAACAAAACGTCACCTACCAATGAGGTTGCAGTGCTTGAAGATGTCTCTCCCCGCAACCCCCCCACACACACACACACACAATTGCATGCAACTAGTTGTGATGCACTAGATTCATGCCCATCCTCGTTGGCAAAAGTCAGCTGGGAGAAACTAGGGCCATTGCTGGCTGGGGTTGTCAACACATCCCTTTGAGAGGATAAGTTGGACACCCTGGAATCACTGCTTAAGTAACCATCTCTTGATGTTGACTCCCCGGCCAGTTACTGCCCATTTGTAACCTCCCATTTTTAGGGTGGTTGCCTTGCAGATTCAGGAGCACTTGGATGCTATTGGATTCCTGGACCCATGCCAATCCAGCTTTCATCCTGTGTATAGTACTGAGTCTGCTTTGCTGGCCTCGGTCAACGATCTGCACCTGGAAATCAATGGGGAATTTGTACCCTGTTGATATTAGACCTTCTGGTGGCCTTCAATACAGTTGGCTATGAGGTACTGATGATGCAACTGCGTGACCTGGCCGGGATCTGTGAGACCTCTTAGGATTGGTTCCGCTTATTCCTGTCAGGAAGGTTCCGGAGGGTGGTGAGGAGCAATTGCTCATCATCCCCTTCGGGACCTCCTGTTGGCTGATGCAGGTTTCCATCTTGTCTCTAATGTATTTGAGGCCCCTAGGCCAGACCATGTATAGATCTGGAGTGAGGTGGCATCAATATGCTGATGACACCCCATTCTATCTATCCTTTTCATCCAACCTAGATCCTGCAGTTTTGGTGCTTACCCAGTGCCTGGCTGCCATTGTGGACTGCATGTGGAGGAGCCAACCGAGGCTGAATCCAGACTACATTGAAGTGATGATAACTGGCCAGCCTTGAGACCTATAATTGATGAATCTAGCCTCCTCTGGTTACTCAAGTTTGCAGCCTTGAGGCATTGCTGAATCCATCACTGTGCCTGGAACTTCAGGCTGAAATGGAAGCTAGGAGCACTTTTCACCAACTTGGTATGGTGAGACGGGCTGCACCTCTTTCAAAGTCAAAACTAGCCACCATCATCCTTGGTTTTATAACCTCGGGGCTAGCTTATGCAATGCACTTTATTGTGGACTGCCTTGATAACTGTTCAGAAGCTGCAACAGGTGTAAAATATATCAGCCTGCCTTCTAATGGGAGTGAGCTGCTGGGAGCATATTTCATCAGTACTTCTAAGTCTGCACTGGCTTTCAATAGCTTTTGGAGCAGAATTTAAGATGCTGCTGGGATTGACCTATAAAGCCCTAAACGGCATCAGTGTTGAATATCTGAAAAACCACCTCCTCTTGTATGATGCATCGTGATCCTTAAAGTCAGCTGAGGATGACTTTTTGCAAGTCCCATCAAGTCCATATGAGAAGGGCATGTAGAGAAGCATTTTCAGTGGCTGCTTCACAACTTCGGAACTCTCTTCCCCAGAGACTCACCAAAGCCTGAACATTTTCTGAAGGTGATGTAAAACCTTTTAATTTGCCCAGGCATCTGGCAGAAGGGGATAGGGTGTGTAAGGAAATGTGGGATTTGGGGGGATTTTTATATTGCAACATTTATTTATATTCATTTTTACACATTGTTTAATATGTTCTGATCCATCTTGACTTTTCGGGATGAGGTGGGATACAAATTTAAATCAATAAATATCAAGTACTCTGTGGCAACCATCCCTAGAATAAGATGGTACTGCAAAATTATTACCAGTTTTATTTTCCAGTCCCTGTTGCTTATGGAAGCTGTAATAAGGTGATCCTGCTCCTGGGATGAGTAACAGCAGAAACAGGCCCCAAAACCACAGTCCCACTCACCTCTCCTTAATCATTGCTCCTTTGTTTACACATCACAGCATACAGAGTGTCCATACCTTGTGGCCTCAGGCCCCTACATCAGACCCTCAGCCTTGGGTCTGGTCAGCACCCTGGAGAGCTCTGTGCATAATCCCAGCTCTGATCTGTCCAAGAGCCAAGCACCAAATGTCAGAGCCCCTAGAGCTCAGAGCTCTTGAGCCTGTGAATGGGGAGGGCCCTGGTGACAGACAGGCAGCCCTTAAAGGACCCACATCTGCTCCATCACAGAAACATTTTAGGAATATTGAATAATTTATATGCTATATATAAAACCTACTGAACATTATATACGTGCATGTGTATAATGTTATATATTTTATTAATAGCATTACCAAACCAAATACATATATTTAATTTGTACTGGTAGAAGTTCTGATCTTCAGAGTGCTGCACCATCAAAGGCCCTGGGCTGAGGGAGCAGCTGGAGGATCAGAGTAAGGAGAACAGTATGGTTTAGGTTGCCCTGCCAGTAGCTTTAGCAGAATCCACAGCAGTAGATGATTTCAGAATTAATTAAGTAAGGAGCCTTAACATTTCCATACAATGCACAATAAAGTCATGTTAATCAGCAGTTACTCCTCTCTCCCATGCTAAAGCAGGGAATGGAAGTGGGGCAGGAGGGGAGAGAAAGAAATACAGATTTGGAAACCAAAAAGAAAAAAACCCTTTAATCTTTATAAAGTCACTTCAGTTCAGGCAAGGTTATGCCATTCAAGTAAAACACCATTCGTGCATTTCTGGCGAGAACAGCTGTTTTCATTCACTTATGCATATTAGCTCAGTAATAATATACAAGCTAAATTGCTACATGCTCCATTTTATATTGTACCCACTCAACACCAATGATTTTGCCTGAACTCTAAACCTTTAAAACCTCATCTGAGCATGCTGGGACAGAAGAAAAATGTGATAGAAAATGTTACTTACACTTAAATTATTTCAACATCCTTTCTCTTCTTTTCTTTTTTCTGTTCAGTGTGTGATGTGCGCCTCCCTTTTGGTTACTTTTCCCAGTTTCAGTCTTTGGGTAGGTGAAGAGGAGAATAGGAGGATTTACAACCGCTGAAGTAGGAGACTGAAGGTAACTGTAAAATAAAGTGACGCAATTTAGTACAAAATAATCTTCTATATGCAGAATATAATCTTAAATTAGTGTCTATGTACCATTTTTACATAGACATACAAATATCACAACTGTCAACCACAATACAGCTGTGAGCAAAATGGGGGGCAAAATGAGGTGGGACAAGAGAGCAATTTGTAAAATGGGGGGGAGAGATAGTTTTATAAATGCCAGCAGAACGAAAGCAACAAAAGGAGGCTTTAGCAGCATGCCAGATTGTGCAGAACTGGGCCTGAACTCAGAATCTGTGGTCTCTGGAGAAGTGTTGCAGTGATGACATGTAACTCGTTACTTGAGAATGGGAAACCAAAGGAAGTTGCATGTCCCTTCGGTACCTCCTACTGAAACACATTATGACGTAGCATAAAGAAGCCATACAATCTGTGCTGCACAAAATATATGCGGCAAGAGGCCATATTGAGGGAACAAGAGATAAAAATAGGAAACTGAAAGGTGGGGGGGGAGACAAACAGAAATGAATTGCTGGGAAAGGAGAAGCTCACACTTCAGAGCCTAGTAAGTGTTTATTCCCAAATACTCTGTGTCCGAGAAGCTTTTATAAGCCCCGTTCACAGAATGACTGTCAGTATGGAGAAATGTGCAAATTACGCAAACACACAGGATTTATCAGCACCTTTATTTATTTCAGCCCTCCCCCCAGCAATTCCTTCAAAATGGACAAGTGGTTGTGCCATATGGCATTCAGTTATCAAAGGGCAACATGTAAGCACTTAGCCGCCTCTTTCTGCAGCAATACACTGCAAATCACCGAGAAAAATGAAGTATGGGCAAAATTTTGGGCTCGGCAAATACCCCCACAGCAACAGTTTTGATGTCATGCCATCTGCTTTAATTGCAGAAATTCTTAAAAGCGATTCCATCCCCCACCCCCAAATGCACACGGATTCCTTTACGTGTTCATTCTTTTTCATTCTTCACACACACACAAATTACCAAGCAATGAAAAGCCCGGGGTGCATAGCTGCAGGAGAACTATATTATATTGTCTGATGCAGAGTATCTAAAGTATTCTTTATGCCTCTGCCACAACCACTACTCTTGGCACGTGCCTACACCTACACTCTCAGGGCAATCTGCCGACCAGCGTAAAGTGGCTTGGGCTATTTCCCTGGCAATGTTCTCCTGCAACTGAGATTCCTCTTTTCCTTTATGGCCCAGTTTCTCCCAGCCGCAGCAAGTGAAGGGCGGGAGAGGTGCAGTGAGGAGGAAGGACGGGTGGGACAGAGGAGAGTCCATTTCAACCTACCTACACCCCTGCTTTAAAATATAAACTTATACCGCATGTGTAAACTCAGGCCGCATTCACATCTGGGGCGGAGTGCCCTGCAAGGGAAGACGTGGTGCGAATGGGGATGTACTATGGCTTCCCTCACGCAGGTCTGGGCACAAATTCCTGCCCTGACACGTGCGAGGGAAGCCGCGGCACATCCCCGTCCGCACCGGCTCTTCTTCTGCTCTCCAGCTCCTCCCGACGGCTGCGTCTTCCCTCGTGGGTCTCGCCGCCCCAGTTGTGAATGTGGCGTTACAAACATACAGCTACAATTTTGGATTTCAATAAAGTCCGTGAAATCCCCAGGCTGCCGGTTGTTATGCCTCGTTGTGGAGACATTACTGCAGTCAATACAGTTGTGTGCACCAGAGCATGATGTACAATTCTGAAGTCTCTGCCTTGCCCATTCCCTGATGCAGATCACTGTAGCCTGTATGGCTCTGCACTTTAAACATGAACATGTGTTGCTGGGAAGCTGGGAAGACCATCAACCTCATGTGCTAAATTATTTGCTAACATTTTTTCCTATGCCTCAGCACCAAAATCCAGTAAGAATAATCAATGCCCTACCCATGCACATACATACATGTCTCAATTGTTCTTTCAATATATTTTGAAGGACCAAATGACAGAAGGATGATTTCCAGGTGATTTGTAGTGTTAAAATGATCAACCTCATACATTTCTGTTCTTCCCCCAAACTAACATTTATAACTTTAAACCTATGCAAAAGCACTCGGAAAGTAATAAGGTCATATGGGTTAGGATTGTCCTGGATGCCATACTCGCCTTCTAAACATTATAAAATATATAATAATAATTAATAATGCTTGCAAGAACAGGAGTGATCCCTAGTGCCACCTACACAGTACTTCTCAAGAGACCTCAAAGTGCTTTGCAAAGCTGGGAGACACCCCCATTTAGAAGAAGGGGAAATTAAGGCACAATTGAAGCAAAGGGAGACTCATGGCATAGAAAGAAAGTGGCAGAGCTGGGGATAAAACCCAGGATTCTCAATTCTGAGCACAGAGGTAATTGGCTAAGAGCACATTGCCATCTTGCTGCTCTTTCAATAGAAGCATTATCATTAGCAGTAACATATACTGTCTATTCTTTTTACACTAAATAATTCTGCACCTCAGCTCACCATCCCAATTGATATTTAATATGCATTGTATGACTTTATTGATGTCTGGGGTCACCAGATTATATTTATGTTACAAAATGTTTGTTTGTTTTTAACACTATATTAAATGGTTTAAAATGCTCTGTTTATCTTTAGCTTATCAATTGCACAAGGCGGTGATGAAGCTGGAGGGATCAGACGGCTCTGCATGGCTGCAGCCTCACCAGTTTTCCTAGTGAGATTTTAGTTCCCTTATTAATTAATTA
>QEPC01006282.1:2017901-2051594 GCA_003113815.1 Sphenodon punctatus
GAAAATATTTTGCACCAGTTAAAACCACTACGATGTTGCTTTCACACTGCTGTAAAGTGCGGATTTATTGAAACCGGACACCAAAAAGGTAGGCTTGAGTAGCTTTGACATTCGGATTTCTTTAGTGCGATATTGACCACAATAATTTGCATTAAGGACTTCAGACGAGCATGATACATTGGAATTATGATTTAATTAAAAAAAAACTGAACGTCTGAAAGACCCCTTAGGTCAGTAGTGGATAAATACTGTTACCATCTTCGACTAATGCTCGTCACCCTAAATTAAGTGAACAGGTAGTCTCAGTCTATTTCCTAGTGGATAGGTATCACAAAACCACTATCACCTTTGGCAGCTCAGCAGAGACACCAGGGAGACAACAGAACCATGAAGTGTAGCTACTGTGAAGAAGCAAAGAGGCTCAGTTGAGCCTCTGTCCTGGACTCCAAGAAGGGGCCCTTTGGAAGCAGCTTGAGCACACCCTCATCCACTCGGAAAATATTTTGCACCAGTTAAAACCACTACGATGTTGCTTTCACACTGCTGTAAAGTGCGGATTTATTGAAACCGGACACCAAAAAGGTAGGCTTGAGTAGCTTTGACATTCGGATTTCTTTAGTGCGATATTGACCACAATAATTTGCATTAAGGACTTCAGACGAGCATGATACATTGGAATTATGATTTAATTAAAAAAAAACTGAACGTCTGAAAGACCCCTTAGGTCAGTAGTGGATAAATACTGTTACCATCTTCGACTAATGCTCGTCACCCTAAATTAAGTGAACAGGTAGTCTCAGTCTATTTCCTAGTGGATAGGTATCACAAAATCACTATCACCTTTGGCAGCTCAGCAGAGACACCAGGGAGACAACAGAACCATGAAGTGTAGCTACTGTGAAGAAGCAAAGAGGCTCAGTTGAGCCCCTGTCCTGGACTCCAAGAAGGGGCCCTTTGGAAGCAACTTGAGCACACCCTCATCCACTAGGAAAATTTCCTAACGGCACTTTGACTTCAGTCTTCCAGGCTGTTAATCCAACTACATTTCACCCTAGTTAAGTTAATTTCCTATACTAAAAATCATGGCAAGCAACTGGACAAGCAGATTGGATGGTTTTGCTTATCTTCCTAGTTACTGCATCCTGGAAATAATACTTTGTGTGCAAGCTGTGGCTCAGGAGGCACATGTGGCTCTCGGGGTTTTCAAGTGTGGGTCTTGGCCAGGGCCAGTCTCAGGCCCCACATTACCTTAACAGTCCTTTGCCTTAGTTCGCTTCACCTAAGTCTCAGCAGCTGAACTGCAGCTCCTCCTCAGAATCTCAGCAGCCAGGACCACTGAGGACGAGCTCCTCCAGTCAATCAGGAAGCAGGAGATGCTCCACCTGGGGGCATGCAAGCATGTCTTGTGGCTCTTGGCCATGTGAAGGTTTTCAGAACTTGGCACATCCCTGCTTTGCAGCATCAATACAGCAAAAATCAAATCCAACAGATGCTAGTCTTAAATATTTACTTCCTTTGACTTTCAAACGATACCAGTTTTATGGTAATAGAATAAAAATTAACAATTAGCTGAAGTGAGAAACTTACATGATAAGTGAATACCTATACTACACGGTGGTTAATCAAAAATAAATGATTTCCTGTTAGTTGGGCATTTATTTATCACACATTGCAATTTTATTACACAAGGCATTTAGAACCCTCCATTTTAAGTGGTCCTTGAACAATAAAACTGTCAAATTATTACATTTCAGCTCAGAACAACATAATCTTATTGTTTGGATTCATTCAAAGTCTACATTATGGTAGCTAAATTCTGAACAGACTACTCAAAATAAACTAAGGCCCTTTTCACACAGACACTCTAACACTGATAAAATAGGTGTTACATTCTATTATACATGTTGCAGGGCACCCATAGAGCACACATGCAGCCCTGCAACATGTATAATAGAATGTAACACCCATTTTATCAGTGTTAAGTGTCTGTGTGAAAAGGGTCTAAGTCTCTACAAAAAATTCCAAAATGAAAAAAACCCCAAAACTTAGCTTGATAAATGTAACACAAATAGATATACTGTACCATTAATACTCTGAACTGTTCAGTCAGCACAGCTGGAAAAAATATAAACTAAATATGTCAAAGATGCATCACTTTCTAGTCTTACTATTTTAATGGGGTGTGTGTTTTTTTGTTGTTTTTTTAAACCCGCTTTACTTCATGGTAGATAAGTGAAAAATCTTTTTCATCTGACTTAGCTAGAGGTTCATTTACTCATGCAAATTTGAAACCAGGTGTCATAATACAATGAAATTATAAAAACATATCAAAAAGAAGTTAGCAAGTCACTAAATTTAGCTTCTAATGGAGTTCAGTCTGCCTTACACTGCCGTATGCTAATGTGAATAGCTACAGTGCTCTGTAAACATCAGAGTGCAGTTTAGAAATCATTATATGCGCATTGAATTTTGGAAGGAAGCCTTTCAGGTTTGCAGGAAACTACATCTTGATCTAAGTGAGACTTGAATTTTGATCCTAGGCAAGATTAGAAATATGCTTAGTAAAAATAAATTAAAATGCATTGTAATTATCTCACTACAAGTGCTCAGCTGTGCATATTCCATCATCTAGGCATGATTTTAGTTAACCTTCTTGCAATTGTTGATACCAGTGTAGAGCTGGAAATGATTACACCCTAGGTATTTCACATCTGTGGGGCTCTTCTACTTTTGTATAGGATAAAAAAGACTAGTGTGGCAAAATGCTAAGTTCCTAATGGAGGGGTGGAGAACCTTTTCCCTCCCAAGGGACACTTTAAAAGCTTGCACAAGCTCCAAGGACAAGTTGGGGCTGGGGTGCTTGAGGGATGCACTTAAGGAAAGCAGGGCCCAGAACGTGGGTCTATGCCATGGAACTGTCCCATATCCTTGTTTGCATGACGTCATCTCTGCTCCCTTCCCTTGAGCTCAGTTTTTCAGAGATTGGCGGTAAGAACTGGATCCAAGGGCCAGATCCAGGAAGTGGAAAGGGGCCACATAAAAACTTGCCATGGGCCACATTTGACTCCCCAGGCCTGAGGTTCCCCACCCAATACCTACTGCCTGATACAAAGAGTCCCAATGCGCTTGGATCCATTGGTTCCCAAACTATGGACTGGTAACTAGGCAGAGTGATGCCATCTGCAGAGGGTCACAATCTGGACTGAAACATGATATGTTTTGCATGTCTCAGCTACTGTCTGCGGTCACAAGATTAAATTTAAGACTCAAAATGGGGTCATGCAGTAAACAAAGCTTGGAAACCACTAACATTAACTAGGATTGAGGGCACTCATCACCTTCAGAGGATCGAAGCATAAACGCCAGATAAAATATTTGCACTCCACAAAAGAACGAAAGCAACCCATGGTTTCAGGTGTTGTCGAACAACCCTTCTCTACTTGCTCTAGAGTCCAAGACCAGCACTGGCACTGCCTCCAAATAAAAGTGGTTAGGAGCAAACCAAGAACCAAGATGGCAGATTAGACAAATACTAAATATAAAATTTATGCTCTACACGGGGCTTCCCTTGTTCCTGGTTCGGAGGCTGCAGCTAGTGCAGAATACGGCGGCTCGTCTCCTTACGGGTACGGGCCGTCGGGAGCATATTATACCTGTGCTCTGAGCTCTGCACTGGTTGCCGATAGCGTGCCGAGCCAGGTTCAAGGTTTTGGTGTTGATATATAAAGCCCTCTACGGTCTGGGCCCCTCATACCTCAGGGACCGCCTCACCCTCCGCGCCCCGGAGCGGCTCCTTCGGTCCGCCGGGGGTGCCTTCTTGGAGGTCCCCCATGTTAAGCGGGGGGCCACAATGGAGAGGGCATTCTCGGTGGCCGCGCCACGCCTTTGAAACTCCCTTCCGGAGGAAGCTCGCCTGACCGCCAGCCTGTTGTCATTTCGGCGTAATTGCAAAACCTGGCTGTTCGCACAGGCCTTTGGGGAGGGTGGAAGGGTAGGATGAGGGGGTTTTAGCTCCCCCACCTGATGTATTATTTATAATGTTGTAGCCCTGTTTTAATAATTTATATTTATTGTTATGGATGATTTTAGATTGTATTTTATGATGTTTTTATTGTTGGAAGCCGCCCCGGGCTGCTTTTGCAGGAGGGGTGGGGTTTAAATCTATAAAATAGATAAATAAATAAAATGCTATCTGGCCAGGAGCATTTGCCATTTCTGCTAGGCATTTCATTAATAGAGAAGACGACAACCCCCTGTACTATTGAGAATACAATCCGACTAGAGAGAACTACCATGAAATTGCCTGTCAGAGAACCTAGCCTAATAGTCCTCAGACAAGCCTTGAGAGTTCTGCAGAGACACTGCATCCTGTCCTTGTGGGGAGGAAGTGTAACGGTACTTAACTACGTGCACCCTCTTAAAGAGGGGTGCTAAATAATAATAATAATAATAATAATAATTAATAATAATTTTATTTCTATAGTGTTCTCCTGCCAAGTGGTGCTGGCAGCGCTTCACAACATAATGTGATAAAACAATATAAAATCCATTAAAAAAACAATTTTAAAGATGGAGGTAAAAACGCATTAAGGTGAGTCAGCAGTGGTTCCTAAAAGCACCTGGAGAATAAAAAAGTCTTCAGCTGATTTTTAAAGATCAGGAGGGAGGAACTGAGACAGACATCTGGAGGGAGCAAGTCTGGACTAGTTTGTATAAATTCCAGTGTTTATTAGTCCGCACTAACAGAGTGGTACCTTTTAGACAGACAATGTAGTCCGGACTACTGACTGCAATGTTCTGGTCACGTAGCTAGTCCGGACTGCATTGTCTGACTAATTTCTAGTCCGGACTAGCCACGTGAACAGAACATTGCAGTTAGTACGGTTCTTAAGAGTCTCTGTGGCGGTATTTCAATCCTGCGCTGCTTTTTGGCTGGCCCATCGCGATGCTTTCTCTGACTGAAACGTCACTTTGTTTGATCCTACAAAACACAGAGCACAGGTGGGGAACCTCAGGCCCAGGGGCCAAATGTAGCCCTCAGCAAGTTTTTATGTGGCCCCTTTCCAGTGCCTGGTCCTGGCCCCTGGATCCTTTCTCTACCCCCAAACACTGAACTCAAGATAATGGAGCAGAGAGGAAGTCATGCATACAAGGGTAGAGGACAGATCCACAGCACAGATCCATGATCTAGGCCTCCTTTTCTTGAATACATCCATTAAGCACCCCTGCCCCCAACCTCTATGTGGCCCTAGGAGCTTGTACTAATTTTCAATGTGGCCTCCGGGACAGAAAAGGTTCCCCACCCCTGCCATAGAGGCATAAAATGCCTCGAGTCTTCCTAGGAGAAAGACCAGAGCTCAGTTTTTCCCTTTAATTTAAGGTACCCATACAACCCCAGCCCAAGCCCCACCTGACTTAGCATTTCTGCTCCCCACCCCTTATTATAATCACAATCTTCCTACAATGCAAACTGCCATGCCCTGGATAGGGCTGTCACCTCTGCAGTTTTTTAAGGAACACTTATGAAAAATACATGTTTTCTGTGACTGAAACGTCACTTCATGTGATCCTACAAACCACAGAAGCATAACATGCCTAGAGCGTCTGTCAGGTCTTGCCATTGGACTCTGAGAGTTTTGTTGAGGGATTAGGTTGTCCGTCTGAACACTGTCAACGTTGTTTATTAGTCCAGACTATGAAATAAGCATGGTTGTTATAAAACTCCAATCACTGGGGTTTATAATAAGCGTTCTTAAACTAGTCTGGACTAATGTCTGTCTGAATTACTAGTGCTTATTAGTCCAGACTAGTTGACTATCCAGTACTTATTGCCACAGAGTCCAATGGCAAAACCTGACAGACACACTGTGCCCTTTTTCATAAGGGCATGGCGGTTTGCTTTGTAGGAGGATTGTGATTATAACAAGGAGTGGGGAGCAGAAATGCTAAGTCAGGTGGGGGCTTGGGCTGGGGTTGTATGGGTACCTTAAATTAAAGAGAACAGAGGAATGACTCTGAGCAGAGTCTTTCCCCTGGGAAAAATCAAGGCATTTTACCCCTTTATGGTTTGTAGGATCACACGAAGTGATGTTTCAATCACAGAAAATATTCTGAAGGGACAACCAAAAAGCAGCGCGGTATTGAAATACAGCCCTAGAGACTCTAAGCACCATGCTAACTGCAATGTTCTGTTCACATGGCTAGTCTGGACAAGACTGTCCATCTAAAAAGGTACCACTCTGTTAGCATGGACTAATAAACACTGCAGTTTATACAAACTAGTCTGGACTAATTTCTCCATGTGAAAACACCCAGATAATAGTTGTTATAAAGCCCAGCGATTGGGGTTTTACAACAACCGTGCTTATATCTTAGTCCAGACTAATAAGCACCAGTCTTGACTACACTGAATTAATCTGGACTAACTGTCCATGTGAAAACGTCCTGGTGGAACGGAGGAAAATTCCCCCGCACAAGGCCTGCATACCACAAGGCACATTACAGCGATCATGGCTTTCCCTTGATCCTGGGGACGGGGCAGCACAAGTTCCTTCAGCGCCCCTCTCCCCCATACAAAAGCTCTGGCTACCAAGCAATCTGGCGGTTTCAGACAGTAGCAACAACAGTGCAGGGCACGCTCACCCCTCCTTTCACAGCCCCAAGAGGATCCAATAGGGAAATGGCAGCTCGGCATCTCTCGCTCCTGTGGGAGCTGCATGGACATGCCTTCAGGCAGGCACTTCTGGAGAGAGCCTCAGTGCAAGTGCCTGAGAGCACCATGTGGCTTTCAAACCACTATTTGCCCTCTGCTGCCATATTCTATCCCCTTCCAGGGAAAAAGTCAAGGAAGTGTACTAAATTCTAAATCAGGTCTCGGTCATTGATTCACTGTATTGTTCTTAGACAAGCTCGCTCAACAATTGGAGAAGCAGCTCGGTGGTGAGATGCCTCAGCTGGGGATGCTTGGGTACCAACTGGTGCCCAAACGCAACCGGGGCGAGTCAGGCACCCCAGATTCGATGGGCTGCACCACTTGCTGGGTACATGGTTGAAGCTCTAGTTCTGCCATCTTTATATAAACACATGACACACTTGAAATTTCATTTATGACAGAACTGTAACTTAACCACACTATCATTCCTTCTTTACAATAAAGACAAGTACAAGATACAAAGGATGAGAAACAGCAGGGAATATGCTCTATATTAGGGTATTAATTAATATCTACTAATAAAAGAGGATGAAAACCAGGAGCCACAGTGAGAAAAATAACCAGTAAGAGGCTCTTTTTACACGGGTAGCACCCACGCATGAACACCCAGAAAGCTGGGCGTTCATGCATGGGTGAGTCTCATGTAAATCCCGTGGTGGGTAGGTTGGGAGGAGGGGGTGCACAAGCATGCACACCCACCTCCACCCATACCCCATGCACGGAGGGAGCGGCAAAACCAGCGGCAGTTGCTCTGTGCATGTAGATGGGCAAAGGTGGGTGCGTGCCCATCTACACCCTCCCCACCCACCGCACATGGACCGTGGTGCACACCGACCCCCTTGCACCGTGGCCCATGTAAAAAGGGCCAGAGTTGCCGTTTCCTGTGTGCACTGAAAATTGCGTTGTCAGCTTTTCCAGTTTTCTTGCATGTCACAATATTTGGTGTTCTCAAATCCCCGCTTGATGAAGCCCATGTTATTATATGGAAAGTCACAGCTTTCATTTAACACAAAAAACTATTTGACAGTATGTTTGGTTGTGGAGTAATCCTTGAAAGCGTGAGTCAGGTGTACTGGGCAACCTCGGATACCAGAAACTAAATAAAAAGCACCCAAAATTATTTTAAACCTCTTGTTACTTGAAAGCCAATCTCACTATTTGGATAGGTCAGACTCATGGTATTTGAAAGGATGGGACTGGCAATACTGAAATTTACATATTTGGGGAACATATGTCTACTCATCTATTGTTAGGGTCACAGGATGAGGGGGCATCTGGGACAGGGGTGAATGAGCTGGGGCACAGGGCGAGGATGGGGACATGGTACTGAGGGTCATTTCAGACGTACTGGGCTGCCAGACCTGCCATGCTGAACCACGGACCGGGATCTATCGGATCCCGGTCAGAAATCAGGCCGTTCGTCCTTTAGACGTGCCAGCCGGATTCTCACCGGGGATCAGGGAGGGGCGGGGCTGCGCGACCATACAGCCCCACATTCCCCCGGCCGCCCACCCTCCGGGAGACGGGCGGGCACAGCGGCCAGTCCAGCCGCTGCGCCCGATCCCATCCTGTGGTCGGGACCACAATCCGCCCGGGCTGAAGGTTACAGATGTAACCTTCGGCCCATCCCAGATCGTGGCCAATCCAACCACGGTTGGGGCCCGATCCCACCATGATTCTGGCCAGAATCGTGGTCATTGTGATTCCCGCCAGTGATTCACTGAGGTGAACATCTGGCAGAAAACACAACAGACGTAACGGGACCAACGTCCATGGTATCATTACGTCTGAAATTACCCTGACACTCAAATGGAGAAGCAAGGCCAGAAGGGGGAACAGCGAGACAAGACCAAGGTCAGGATCAGGACCCGGGCTGGAATTGGGGAGCAAGACAGAGAGAGAGCAAAGAGATGAGGCTGGGAAACAAGGGAGGGAATGGGACAAGTCTGGGAGCCCGGCTGGGGAGAAAAGGCAGGAGTCAGCCAGGGCATGGACAAGGACACTAGTGGGGCCAGGAACCAGAAGAGTGTGTGTTCAAGCCTGCTTCCTAGTGCTACCAGCAAGCATTATATGCTAGCTGGCTAGCAGCCAAACAGATAGCTGGAGGCGTGACAGGGCTGGAGATAGACAGGAGGAGGGCAGGGTAGGGGGAAGTAGCTGGACCTGACACAGGCTGAGACAGTGGTACAGGAAGGCTGGTTGAACCCTGGGGACATGGGTGCAAAGCTGGGCCCTGACTAGAACTTTAACAGGTAACACATTTGCTACCTGAGGGTTAATGTCCACATTTTGTGCCCCCAAATTTGGGTTTTACTGGGACATCCTGGAAAGTCTATCCTGGCACCCGCGGCTCCCTGGGCTGACTCATATCACTGCCATGCTGCTGCTCCCACGGTCCTGCTCGCTTGCTCCCTGCTCCTCCTTGACCCTTGCACTGGTCAGCTGAGCTGGGAACTTCCTGCTTGGCTTCTTCTGAGCAGGGGAGGGAGGAGGCCTCTTCCCACCTCCGTGCACCCTCTTAACGGGTCCCCCATTACCAGGGGACCCAAAATGGGAATGTGTGGCGGACCCATGCTCACCCCTGATATGGGACCCCTAGGAACGGGGGACCCATTAGGGGGGTATACACAAGTGGGAAGAGCCCTTTTCGCTCTTTCCCCTGCCCCCAATGCTCAGAAAAAGCCAACCAGGGAAGTCCCCAGCTCAGCTGAGCAGTGCACAGGCCGAGGTGGAGCAGGGAGCAGCAAGCGGTCACCAGATTGGAGAGCAGCAGCCCTGCCAACCAGGGCGATTCAGGCACCCCCAGATTCGATGGGTTGCACGACTTGCCGGGTACCTGGTCACAGCTCTAGTCCTGACATCTATGTATAACACGTTGTGCTTAAAATTTCATTTATGACAGAGCTGTAACTTAACCACACAATCATTCCTTCTTCATGATAAACATAAGTACTAGATACAAAGGATGCGAGAGAGCAGGGAATATGTTCTATATTAGGGTATTAATTAATTTTTGATCTTTCACATACTATTTGGGGGCGTGCAACATTGCACTTCATTCCACTCTGTTTTATTGCTACGGTTTTGAATTTTATTTTTATCCTGAGTGAGATTAGAATCAGAGTTTGCAAAAGACAAAACAACACACTGTAATCATCCAGTGTGCCAATTAAGCTAAAACATACCCTGGAAATTAAAATTAAATGCCACATCTATGAAAAGAAACAGGCAGTTTTCTCATAAACTACCCAAAAAACCCCACCACCTTTAAAAGAACATGTTCTTGGCAGTCCAAAAATGTATCTGAAGCAGTTATATAACTTACTATCATGCCTCACATCTGCATACTGTATATCTTCATCAAATTGTGTATGTTTTTGCACATTTATAATCAAGATTTATTGAAGTTGATTCCATAAATTTCACTTAGTTGTTCACTGCTGCTATTTGTTTCCAAGGCAACAAATGCACTTTGCCCAAGCTACACAGTAAATCAAGATTGTTCTAAATTTGGGGGTCCTTGCCCCTTGTGCTGTGGAACGGATGCACTTCTGAGAGCGGGTAATGGTGCCAGCACTTAGACTGCAATAATTAGCAACAGTTTTGGCTGATTTTATTTTTTTAAATGAATCCGTGCAATGAAAGACAAATGCAAAACCAAAATGCACGCAGACTGCGGGCTGCCCATGAGAGGAAAACTCCTCTTTGCTGAAAAGAGTGAACCTCATGCAAAGCTTCCACCGTATCTCATTTGCACCTAGCATTGCCAGTGGCTGAGAAATCCATTCTCAGGTTCAGGAGGCGTCTGAAGGCTAGCAGTAATTTTTGTCCTTTCCATTACAGATGATGGAAGGGGGATAAATAAAATAAAAACAGAAAAGCAAAATGTGAAAAGAAAAAAAAAATGGAAATTAAAAATGTCATAAAAAAATATGGCATCTACCTCATCCATATTTGTTATTCATCCTCTCTTCCTTTTCTCATCCGGTACCTACATTAAGGGCTCAGTCCTGACTGTGTGAAGCATGTTAGCATATGCTTATCTTTAATCATCCCATTGGCTTCCATATGACTATTCATGTTCTTAGCTAAGCAGGTGCTTAAACTGGACTGTTCTAGAATGCAGACCTGCATACTGGTGAGGTTCATAACCAGGGTTCCTATTTTTCTCTGCCAAAAAATTGGAAATTTTCTAGGGAAAAAAGCCATAAATTATCTTACTAAAAACCACCAAAATCTGCATCTTTTGGCCGTTAAAATTAGAAAATGTTTATTGAAAATTATTCATTTTTGTGACAATTTGATGCACTAGTTGCCACTGCCGCTCAAACAACGAAACAAAACAATATCCCACACCAGTCGGCCCTCGCACAGAGCCCAAGTCTCTCCCTTTGCAGGTGTGGGGTGGGGGTGCCGCTGCAACCCCCCTCCTCCCCGCTAGCCCCAGCACAGACCCCAACATACCTCTGCCTTGCTAAAAGTCAGACGTGGCTGTGTTGTTCTCGAACCAAATCTCTTCTCTTGGGCGCAGGCACACATCAGAACCTCCACAGAGCTTCCACCTCCTTTAAATTTCCACTGCCGCTGCTGCCACCAGTCAGTTTTTGCAAGCAGAAATTTCCCCGAAAAACCTGGACTTCCAAGTTTTTCTCTGGTAAAACAGGAATTCTGTTATTGGCGCTAAATGAAAAACCAGGAACCGTGCTCATAGGAGTGTGGCGGGGTCCTTCTTAATATAGCCTTTTTAGCCGATGTTGGTGTCCTATATGGCATCGCCATCTAATTTCTGCTACCCCATTGTAGCAGCTGTAATTTATCAGTTCTGGACCCTGGAGAGAACAGAAGATAGAACTGGCTGTCTGGGCAAAGAAAATCAGATTCTGAGACAGAGAAGTCCAACAGAAATTTTAAGAACAGGCTAGCTAGGAGAAAAATCTCAAGCTGAGCTTCGAGTTGTGCTCCAATTAAAGAACCTCAGGAAGAGAACTAATTTTGGATACTAGCTCAGAATGTTCAGTGGTAAAGAAGTAGAAAGGACCCTGATCACTCACAGTGTGACATAAATATAGCAAACAATAAAAATGCACACGTTTTCCATATACTACAACCAGATGGCATAAATCAATAATGATGCATCCTAACCTGGATCTCCAGGGTAACATCTATTTTAAACAAAAGGTTCAAGAGGAAAGAAAAATCTGCAACTTTGAGAAAGACAAGGTAAGACAACTAAAAACCAAATTCAGAGACCAAATACTAGGACCAAATAGTTAAAATGTTAGAGTGTGTTTCTGACTCCAAGGAAAGGCCTTGAATGAAAAGCCATTAGATCAGCATTTTTCACACTAAGGTAGCTTTGTACCAATTGTCTGCATATCAAGGGGATACGACTTTTCTGGAGAAACAAACGTTATTTTTGGCCACCTGCAACAAGCAACTTCTCAGTCACTACAACTACATTGTGAAAGAGGGAAGTTGGGGATGTGCCTGCAAGGGCGCTGATGCTGTTTAGTAAATTTTGCAACCACTAAAACCAAATTGTATGAATGCTTGTAAAGAACAACCAAGGACATATTGTGATCTCAGTAATTTTAGTATAAACCCAGTGTAGTATTATTTATTAAGTATTTATATAGCACTAGCAATGTACCTGGTACTGTACAATTGTTCATTATAGACCCGGTTAATGGTATAACTCCATTATTTTCAACAGAGCTAGTTAAAGTTTACTCTGGCGTGAAACAGCAGCAGAATCTGATCCAGTATGTTTCATCATTTGCTGTACATTGTATATTCTCTCTGTCATATTATTCCCAAAGCAATTAACAGAGACAATATTCTTGGTGACAATAGCCACTTATTATTTTCAAATGCAGACAATGCAAAGCATTCAGCTTTCATTAGGAGTGTGAGAGTGCACATTGATAAATTTGAGAAACAAATAATTTGCCATAGCAGTCTAAATTAATAATCAATAATTATTTATAACCTCAAGCAGTGAGGCTATGTTGGATGGTCATAAAAAGAAACGCCACAATGCTCCTACACGTACAATGCAGCAAACATACAGAAGCTTCCTTCCTGGCCCCTACAGAAGTCAGTCAGGGCCCTGAAGCATGCTGGTTGATGATGCTTATTCATAAAGTTACCATGGCCTTAAAATTATCCAGGCCATCATAGTATATTATTTTAATACTGTCTCTTTAAGATGACATCAGGCGGAGCTCAGGAGAAGGAGCTTGAGGCAGAAGCCATTTTGTAACTGGTCTCTCTAATAAAGAAAGGACTCATGGCCGGATATCCAGCACATTACAGTGTCAGCAGTGATTGCAGCTCACAGATTTGCAGGACTGAACCACAACATGCTGACTACTGGGACACAGTGAGACTCCCCAGTCCCTATAGTACAGAAAAGAGTCTACTACAGCAGATAAAATCATGGAAGGTTGCAAGGCTCCTCCACCGACATCATTAATTGAGAACTGAAGATGATGGGAACAGCGCTCCCACATCTATACAAGAGTCTCAGGGGCTGAGAAAAAAGATGAAGACATAAAAGTGGCCATTTTACTGCACACACAGGGAGAAGATGCCCTAGAAGTTTACGACACCCTGGCAAAACAGCCAGGTGCAGAGGGCTCCAGGATGGAGGACGTTTCAACTCTGCTTAGAAGTATTGTAACCTTAAGAAGCTGGATCTACATGGATCCTAGTACTTTTTTCACCCAATACCAAAAATTCCACTCTCCAAGTACACATCACCCCACATGGAATGAACAGAGATTCTGGAACCCAGCACACTTTGGTGCCGCAGTAGCAAAAAAACCACACATGGTTCCGAGTGATTTTTTTACCCAATCTCCAAAATTCCATCCTGCACCTCCACAACACATCATCCCTAATGTAATGAACCCCAAAATTCTGGAATCAGGTGCACCTTGGCACCGCAGTGGCAAAAAAATATGTTTCCTAGTTCCCTGTTCCTTATTCCTAATCCATGTTTTCTGATACATAATCTCAGCACAATTTCAGTTTGGATTAGGAATAAGGAACTCAGAACCGGGAACTAGGAACCAACTTCCAGCTCCTCAATTAAGCCCACATCCGAAGCATGCAATCCTCTTGAATCCAAGTGAGTTTTTCACTCAGTGCCTGAAATCCCACCCTCCAACTACACACACAACACATCACCCCGCATGGAATGAATCCCAAAACCCGCCGCACTTCATGTGCTGAGTAGCGCCACCTGTGGCAGCTACCATAGTACATGAAATAAAAACAGCCTTTAATTGGCTGTGAAGCGATAGAGTGGAGCTACAAGTCTGGGGGTGAGTGCAGGTGGTGTGGAATGATAAGGAAAGGTACCAGGGAGAGTGAGTGGAATGACAAGAGAATGGTGGAATGACAGGGAGATGGAATCATAAGGACGACACGGCGCAAGTGGACTGACAGATGACCTGGTGGAATGACAGAGAGAAGGCAATGAGGGATAGGTGGAATGACAGGGGAAAGCCAGGAGAAGCAGGTAGGATGACAAAGTTCTAGATGAGATGATAAATGATTGGGAGGAATCACAAGGAGTCCACGGGGAGCATTCCTACCATCCTGATCCTTGTAGCCCCCTCCCTATCATTCTACCAAGGCTTTTTTTAATTTCACCCAATCTCTCTGGCCTTTTCCTTATCATTCCACACTGGATTCACTCATGTCACTGGATTCACTCCCTGTAGCTTCCTTCCTGCTATTCCACCCCTTTCCCTGCTGCTAGTGGACTACTTCTCTAAATATCCAAAAGTCTTAAGTCTCTTTTGCTGCTCCCCACAACTGGAACTCCCTCCCTGCACACATTCATACTGCTCCCTCCCTCCCAACTTTCAAATCCCCCCTGAAATCCTACCTCTTCCATCAGTCTTTCACTGGCTTGTCATGAGTGAAACTGCAGCCTCCTCCTCCCCTCACTCAGAATCTCTCCCCTGTAACTAAGGCCACTTTCAAACATACACCCCCCCCCAATATTCTGGCTACGGGGGGGGGGGAGATGCCAGCCAGAATATGCAAGGGGACCCCCCCTCCCCCCCCCCNCGCGGCTTTGCCGGCAGACATGCGCAGGGATAAAGAGCAGGAAATCGAGCTCTGCATCCCTGTGCATGTCTGCCAGCAAAGCTGCGCCTGGGGGGGGGCCTTTCAGACCCACTGGCTGCGCATTTGCCCCCCTCCCGCCCAGCCAGAATATGCGCAGGGGGGATGTCTGAAAGTGGCCTAAATTAAGTACATGCACCTACATCTTCTTCAACTCATGCATGTATCCTTGTCTCTCCTGATGTTCACCTCTCCCTTGTCTCCCCCTGCCTTGTCTATTAGATAGTATGTCCTTTGGAATAGGGACCTGTCTAACTACTGACTGTACAGTGCCAGGTACATTACTGGTGTAATAAAATAAATAATCATAATAATCAGCACATTCTGTTATTGCTAAATTAAATGCTGTCTTTGAAAGACAGCATCCCCAAAGGGCTATTATGACTGAACTGCTATGCCACTATTACTGTTTCACCCAGGCGACGCAGTCCGTGCGGAGATGGCTCTTGTCTGGCAACCAGCAAGGGAGGTAGCCACAGGTCCACAGCCGCATTCATACCATGCAGAGATACCAGCAGGAGAAAAACATAGACGCAACAGACGAAAGACCTGGCACAACAAAGTCAGTGACAGCTAGAGAACAGAGACCCACAGGAACAACCACGAGTATCTGTACCAGTCAGCCAGGCACCTGGAAAAACATTAATATAGTCAGATATGCAAGGAGCAACAGAACAATCAGAAAGCACATTCACCGTGAGTGGACGCCAGGTACACATACTTGCATGGTACCAAGATCTGTACAACGTCTTCATGCAGGAGTTACCAAGGGAAGTAGACTGAGCCAATGGTAAAGACTGTGCTCGATGGGGTCAAGTGCTAGTAACCTCTGACCCACATGACTGAAGACAGTGCTATGGTGATCAATTATGTTGGTTTAGTATTGAAACCATCTTTGGGTGTTTTAAACAAGACAAATAGCCATCCTTGGAGTCTGTGTTCAGTCCGTGCAGCCCCCACTCGTGTGTTTTAGTGTATAGAGATAAAAAACAGGTAGCCCCCTACCCGCATTTCATGTGCTGTGGTAGCTGCCACACGTGGTGCCACTCAGCACTTTCCCTCTCTCCAACCATGGCTCTGATGGAAAGGCAGGGGGTGGGGGTGGTCACAGCCAGAGAAGGCTTCTTCCATGGCTGTGGCCACCTTTTCCATCACGTTCTCCTCTTGCAACACTGCTCCCATGCTCAGGCGGCTACAAGTGGAGAAGATTCTTCCTGCGCTCCTGCTCTCTACTTTCTTTTCTTGCAGCCACTTCACAGCTGATCACTCTCTCGCAGCTGCCAGAGGGGAGTAAAGAGAGCGGGGGTGCAGGAAAAACCTTGTCCTCTTGCAGCCACTTTACAACTGATCACTCTCTAGCAGCCATGCTAGGCGCAACTCTATTGTGCTGGCGGACCTGGATGTGGGCAAAGCTGCAGGCACAACTAATAAATAGAAGATGGATGTGTGAGCATGCATTAGCACGCACGGACCCAAGTCTTCAGATCATGACTATGAGAGATGGGCCAGAGCCATTTACTCCCTAGGAAAAAGAGGGGAGGCTATAACAGAGACAGGCTGACAGACAGTGAGAAAGATCTTCAAAAGCATCTAAGCTGACTACTCGGATTTTACTGGTAGGCTCACTTTTTAGTTTATTTATTTTTATGAAATCCCACCCTCATGGCATCAGGTTATTTTAGAAAAATATACGGAAAAGAAGGAAAGCAAGTTTCTTGCCCAAGGAGTCGTGAAGCAAAGTCTGTAATCAGAGAGTCAAATCCAGAAAACAAACTAGCTTATTTTAATTTTTTTTAATCTTGTTATTCCTGGGGCCCAAACTCCTGATCTTTGAATGCTTAGAGTCTGAGCAGCTGAAGGGCACAAGCTCCACTTAGGGTCTTGCTGTCTGAGCAACTGAAGGGCACAAGCCCCACTGACTTCCCAGGGCACCTAGCTCATATAAGCACTCTCTGAACAACAATGGTATTGCTGTTAATAATTGTAATGTAAATGAGATTTCCTGTGTCTTAACAGACACTAAGCAAGTATTTACAATCTCCTCTAATAGCAACAAACGAAACTCATTCTACAAACACTGGCATCTTTTTGAACATGAAAAAGGTATCATTGCTCTCCTCATCAGACACCCAAGTGACAAACTGTATTAAATATTCCAATTAGAGCTGCTTTTCTTTTTCTTTTCTTTTTTTTCATTTTTGCTGTCTAAGCCTTTCATTCATGACTGCATTCCATTCCATTCCATATGGATATACGTGCAAGTAAAATATATAGGGTACATTCTCATTTCTCACTAAAGTAAAATGAAAAACAACAAGGAGATCCCAATTCCTAGATGAGACGAATCTTCCTCTTTCAGGGATGGCATCAGAAATGAATATTCAAACTCCTGGACAAGTGTCACAGAATATTTTTATACTCTGTATTTATACCCGCCCAGGTAAAAATACTGTGTTCCAGCCATCCACACAAAAGGAGGAATTCCCTTTGCAGAGATTATTAATAGCAGTAGATAACCCTTTTACTGCTATTTTTAAAAAAGCCACCAACAAAAACTCATATCTTTACCAGTCCTTCCAAGTGCTAAATTTTTCTTTCACCATCTTCCACTTGCAATTTCAGGCTTAGCTTCCCCCTCACCTTCCTCCATCCATGCATCTGGCATATTCTTCGAATCAACACTTAGACAAACTGTGAAGAATGCCAGATGAGTAAATTTCCCTTGCCAGCTGTTAAGAAATTCTATCAAGGCTGAGAGGACCAAAATTGGACACAGTGGGGTCAAATTCTTTGCCTTGGTCACACCCATGCCCCCTTATTGGCAGTAGTGGGCTGTAGCAGAGAAAGTGTTCTGCTGTAATTGTATGTCCTTCTAGATGTAAAAGCTACTCTCCAAAGGAAATATTACCTGCCTTCTCAAGTAAATGTCTCACATTGCCTGCTCTTGAGCTGAGTTGACAGCATGTTTACAACGTAGCCTTGCATACACATATTTCCCAAGCACCTGCACATCTTACCACCTCTTTGTTCGCACTCCCCCTCTGGCTCTTCTCTTATGAATTAGCTCCAAGAAGGGTTTGATTTTCTTCCATAGCCATTTGTCAATGAAGGTTCTGTAAGCTATTTGGGCTTCAGAGATGGATTCCTATTCAAGGGTGAGGGAGGGTATTTTGCCCTCTGAAACAATGAGCATTAACAAACGAGACGTTGCCTCACTTCCACCCCCCCTTTAATGCTGGATTCACCTGCTCATTTGTTGTGGGCCTGCCAGATGTTCACCTTGGGTCCGCTCCACACGGCATCAACCTGGGAAATGTGGAGCCTACTGTATGGGCCAATCTGGGGTAACAGACTGCCCCAGGGACATCTCCTGTGTGTTAGGAGAGCCACGAAGCACCCATGCGGCCCCCCCTGTACCTCCCCTGACTGGAACTTTAATGGTGGAGAGATTGGGGCGGGGAGAGGAACACACGGATGAACTGTGGCAGGGAGAACACCTGCCTGTTTTGGTCCTACATGGAGCCTGCAGGTGGCAGCTGCGGGGGAGGGGGAACAGAGTGTTTGTTAATGCCTAATTATGTTCATTACAATTCGCAATGTGATGAGCATTCTCAAAGCCTTCCCTTTCCCCAGGTAGCAAATTCACCAAATTTCCCTTTTACTAGCCCCACCATACTAAGTATTTTCCCCAGGCCCAAAATGGTGATGGGGGAAAGGAACCTGTTCCAACCGGGTGAGTTCCCGGATTCCTACACTTCCAAACTCTTTTCTCCAGTAATCAGTCCTAGCAGAGAATTTGTGGGGGGGGGAGGGGTGACAGGCAGGTAGATAAGCAAGCTTATGACTCATCCAACTCTTCCAATAAATCTCTGTGTGGGGGACTCGGACCACTGTGCTGCAGCGACACCCCTGGAAACTCTGGCAGTAGCTAACGTCTGACATAGGTTCTAGAGCAGGAGTGGGGGATCTCAGGCCCAGGGGTCAAATGTGGTCAGTGGCTAGTTTTTTATGTGGTTCCTGAATTCAGTTCTTACCCCAAGCACTAAAAAACTGAGCTCAGGGTAAGGGAAGAGAGATGAGGGCATGTACATAAGGATACAGATCTATGATCTGGACCCTTCTCTTCCTGAGCACACCCATTTAGACACACACACCCTAACTTCTATGCAGCCCTCAGAGCTTATACTGATTTTTTTTAAGTGGCCCGTTGGAGGGAGAAGATTCACCCTTTGCACTGACAGCAAGCAAGCCTTCGACAACTGGACACCTCCACCTCCCTCCCTCACTCTCGTGATCATCTCCATCACTCCATTCTGGGCAGGAGGGTTGTCTGGTTTCCTATTTCCCATTCTGGGCAGGAGAGTTCCTGGTTTCCTCTGCTTGTGCAAACCTTTCAACTAATAGGTTGGCCTGACCCACACCTTCAAACACACTCCTTAGGGCTTGCACACCTTAGAAGGACACATGCAACTGAAGCAGTTCGCAAGAGCTTCTGTGATTTGGTCAATGCAGTGCATGAGACTGGGATGGCTACAACCCCACAGGAAAGCTGCCTCAATGGTACAGATATCGTGACTTGAAGACTGAAACTTCAGGCAGCAGCAGTGTCTAAAAGCTGGGACCTTAAGAGGATTGCATCCCTTATTCTTTAAATGGGTTTTTCAATTATAATTCCATACCACAGTAGTCAAGGGAATATACTGAAAATATCACGCACCATTTTTAAGGGCAAGGTGATTTTCATGATGGCGGCCCTCTAAGAATGGGAGTTTTAAGCTGCAAGTAAATATGGTCAATGGCCTCTGATCTTACTAGAATTAATTTGCTCTGGAACAAGGCAATGCAAGGATGTATGCAAAATAAAACGTCTCTCCTCTTTAAAATTTGCTGCACCCCTTATCCAGCCTCTGCAGAGATGGTACAAATGTGTGAAGAGCAACAATGGAACAATAAGTAACTGGTGCACACATGGATGCTTGTGAATGAATTTCCTTGGCATGCAATTATTTTGACAAGCCCAAAAGTAACAGGTCACTCTTGCAGTGTGCTGGGATGTCAGCACAATCTGCTGTGGTTTTTAGTCTTTCAGAAGAAAAGGCTTTTGTACATTTTTAAGCACCCAGAAATCCTTCAACCAAGGCATTGTTTGTCGCTACTTGCAGCTTGTTTCCAATATTCAAGAGAGAAAAAGGAAAAAGAATTAATTTCCGTCTTGGGGTCAAAAAGAAAGAAAAGGTCTTTGGGCAGCAGGAATTTCTCACTTCTAATCCTGACTTTGCCACGAGACTAACTATGCAACCTTGGCCAAGTTACTTGACCTTTGTGTTTGCCAGTTTCTCCATCTGAAAAATGGAGACAATCTATATTAGGGATGTTAGCAAAGACTAGTTATGATCAATGTTTGCAGTGAACTTCAAAAGTAGTAAGGCAGCATATAAATCATAAGAACCACAAGCTATGTAGGCATTTCTAACGTATGTATCACATTGACAGATAGGTGCCGGTTATTGTTACAGAATGGGGTAACTGTTAAGCCAGAGTGATCCAGAGTGTGTACAGAATTACAACATGGGAGTACACAGCTGAAGAAGGGATCATGAGGGAAGAGTACAACTCCTAGAGACAGGAAAGGAAGCAAGACCGAGCATCCCACCATCACAAAGCATATAGATTGGGATAATGGGTGATTAAGTTATCCCACACCTCTTTTCATAGTATTCAATTGATTCCTCTCCCAATCATGTCAGTTTCCCTTCCACTACTCACAAACCTTCAATTTCATCCTAAATAAGAAGCAGCCTTAACTCCAGCTCTGAAGCCAGCTTAAGTACGTGTGGAAATGATTTCTGTAAAATTTTGCATAAAAATTCACCCTAGCTTTAGACTCTAAAGTTTAGAGCAACCGCTGCCAGAGATCATACTGGCCATCCCAGTACACACGCAAGACTACAACCAACATGCTCTATGAAAGTCACACCAACCATATTTTAAACTCAAAGCACATGAATTCCCAAGCACAATGCAAAGTTAGAGTTCAAGGCTGCCTGTTGGATGGGTTAGTTTGATGGTGAAGACATCTGCACCTGAGATGACTGAAAGGAAGTAGCAGAGGAAAGAAACTGCATGCTTTATGCAAAGATGTTAGCGCATACCTCCCAAAAGATCCTAGTCAGGAAGGACAGTCCCTCTTTGGGTGCTGAATCTCTCTGGTTCCTCTTTCAGGAGAGAGACAAAAAGACCAGTACTCAAGCCTCAGACACCTCCTTCCTGGTTACCTCACAGGAAAAGCACTTGAGAGGATGATGGGGAGATGATGGAATGACAAGAACCTACACGGAATGATAAGCAGGCAAGTTACTCTCTATGCATGTGGAATATTGGGAGGTGTGCACGCGTGCAAGTGCATGACAGAGTGAAATTTACTGGCCAGGTATGGGGGAGCTTTTCCCCTGTATTGGCCACTCTAAATGTTAGGAGATATGCCTTGGCAGGATCCTTCTTAGTACAGGATCCTTTGTAGCTGCACCTGCCACACATACTGAACGATGCCCCTGGCTAAGAAGGAAATTGATGAGGGCTGAAGGTGCAGAGATGAAAGATTTGACTGCATCCTCCCTGGCTTTTTATGCTTTGCACTGGTGGAACGCACAGTCTAGCAACCTTAATAAAGATTTGTGACTAGGATTAATGTTAAATGTCAGCTCTAATGCACAGCTTCCCGGTACATTGAAGGAACTCTACCCTCAGGCCTGCGTGGTAGCTGTGTCCATGCTGAAGTATCAGGGTACTGTGAGGCACCTGTGCACTGCAGACAGCAAACAGAACTGGTATATAAATAATGTACAGAAGGTGCAGAGATTGGAACTCTAGCTTCTTAAAACCTACATGCTTTGTAGCACAATCTGTTATTGTCTTTGTGGGCATAGCTACAAGAAGGCAAATTCATTCACTTATCCTTATAGACAAGCCCAGGACATTACAATAATAGCACAGCAGGTAATCAGACCTTCTTCCAGCTTAGCACCCAACTGTTTGCACTATTTGGTTCCTTCCATGGGCGTAGCTTGAATTTTCCATCGAGAGAGGCTGAAGTGAGAGTATTATAGGGCTCCAGCACTGCTGTGGGCATGATTCTGTGCAGACAGTGCAATTCTGGGGGTTCAAGGGCTCCACAATCATTCCCATAATATTTCCGGCCTCTGTGACTTGGAATCTCGGCCAAACTCTCCTCTTGAGGTTGTGTGTATATGCATGCCCGCACGTAATTGGGCCTATTTACATTTGTCTATGTGGGAGAATGAAGGCACTAATGCCAGGCTTTGGTGAGATGAAAGGGAAAACCTTAATTAAAATAAGTTTTAAAATCCATCAAGATTTTTTTAAATCTTATTCAGATTAGCAGTCATACTAAGATCACACTCTGAATGTAAATGTGCTGCTTCTCTTTAGACTAGTTGTTGGCTTTCCACATAAAGATCTTAATGTAAAAAAAAAAAAAAAAAATGTAAAACTTTTGATTTCTTTAAAAGGACTGAAAAAGAGACAATGGAGCAATGAAAATTATGCAGACCGTATGGAGACCAGCATTTTTATAACCTTACTTTTTCATAAACGTTTCTCCGTCCAGGCCCACATCACCACCCGCAGGGCAAGTGATAGCTAATTCCAGGGTTTAATCCGTCAAATGAGTAGATATATTGAAATTAATGAGACTACTAGCTCACATGTGGTTTTGTAGGATCAGGACCAGAGACTTCTTATACAAAGAACTCATCGAGACTCTCCAGATCTGTGCAACCATTTTACAGCCCAGGCAGAAAGCAGTCTCTCTAGCTACTATAGCCCAGAAGTCACAACTTAACCAGTGTAAGGGTGGTCCTACAGATGGGGGACAGGAAATGTTTTTGTGCCGGGTAGCTGCTCTTTGAAGCTATTCATGTATTTTGAACATTCCAGTTGCGAGAGGCTAGTAAAATGGTCAATGAAGAACAATTAATGCAATTTATCACATCTCTGACTCTGGCATTTATGTTTTTATTACATGGCTATCCTCACAACTGTACTATAACACTACACATATGTCCCTAGATGCACCAACATGACCTCTTAGGCGTATAGTTGGATTAAATATATGGTTTAACATAGGGACAGCCAAGAAGCAGATCACAATCTACAGGCGGATGACAAGTTAGCATCAAGTAGATCAGAGCGTAGGGAAAAGGGTCAGCCCCATAGAGATCACCTCTGGGGAGTAGAACGGGACTGGCATTCCACGAAGACGACAAGCTAGGACAGCACTTCCAGTGCCCTGGGGAAGGTGCTCTCTGAAGGCTCCTCTCCACATCTGAGACCAGCTGCTGAAGTGCCCTGGAGCTGGGAGCCAGTGGGAGAGTTTAGGCTTGGAGCACCAGAGCCAACAGTAGGGGTCCTGGTAGACCACCTGAGTTTGATGCCTGAATCAAGTGGATCAGGCACACCTGGCCACCCCTGATCTAACAAGATTAAGAAGGGTCTATGGTGAAGCCACCAACCTTGAGTCTGTGACATCAGTGTCAGTTCTTCCTCTGCCACAGATTTCACTTGTGACCTTAGTCACTCTCTCCACACTTCAGCTCCTCATCTGTAAAATTGGGATACTCCCCTATGTCGTGGAGGAGACAAGATTGTGAATTCTTCAGATACTACAGAAAGCGAGAGGGGTGACATGCAAGTTCCTAAATAAATATAGACAGACCAGTCCTACACCAGAAGTGAGCCTCTTTTATTAGCGTTGACTTAATAAAATGTACCACTGCAATATCTCCTACCTTTCATTTCATACGGATTTTATGATGTTAAATAGAAAAATCCCCTTCCCCCTCTGCCAACCTCTCTCCAATAACCTGTCTTTTCCCCCTCTATTCAACCAGAATCCCTGCTGAGTTTCAAAGAGTAAAAAAATGAGAAGATTTTTGATCATTCTACTGTCAATGCATCTCCCGCTACAGAATTCCAAGTTCCATACCAATTCCATTCCTCATACACTTGCCCTTGGTGTCTGAATGGTCATATTCATGTGACAGGGCTGGGTGTAACAGACAAGATGACTGGGCAAGAATGTGGCATGACCGGGGGGGAAACCCCACACTGCTGGGCTTAGACTTGCACTCCGAGAACACTGCTGCATTATCTACACTAGTATCTAGTATGTACCATTCATTTCATATTTAGTTTTCTTTAGGAAACAGAAGAACTGAATCAATTTCTTGGGAGGATACACTTGCAGCTAAAGGGAAAAACTACAGCCATGAAAAGTAAATCAGATGGTGCTGAAATCCCAGCAGAAAACACAGATTAATTAAAGTCTGCACTTTCTAAATCTGTTGTTCAACTAAATACAGCTGTTTAAAAAATGATTCCTTTGCTGTAATTTTCCTGTACATTCATACCACAGAAATACAGTGAGGGGGGAAAAAATTAAATGGATGTGGCTAGTCACTGAAGCTATCTCAGGAAAGGAAGCATGTATACTCTATTACAAAGATTAAAACAGAACAAAAAACTTGCATGCCAAACCTAAGAGAATGGATCCACCACGTTAGCAGGTGCTGGAACCTAGCCTAAACATGTTGACTCACTGCAGCAGGTACAGTTTGCTAATTTCACCAGGGATAGTACTAGCAACAGCTCTTTGGGAAGAAATCATTAGAGCTTGGGGCAGTGAAGTGTTTGTAGGGGAATTTTAGGAATATCCACCCATAGAAAGAAAGCTGGCTCTTTGGGAAGAAATCATTAGAGCCTGGGGCAGTGAAGTGTTTGTAGGGGAATCTTAGGAATATCCACCCATAGAAAGAAAGCTCAGCATGAGGTGTAGGAAAATGTAAGAATTCAAAGTGCAATTAATGCATTTGTCAAACCCACTTTTTGACAATGCCAAGAGGTTCAGCCCCCCTCACATCCCCCTGCATGATGCTATGGCTTCCAATCGTTCTGCTAAGATCTGTGATTGTTCTATCACTTGTGAATTAGTCTAAAGTGCCTTAGAACAAAGGTTCTCAACCTTCTTGTGGGTGAGATCCACCAAAAACATTTAAAAATAATAATCTGGAACTCGCCTTGGGGGGGGGGGGGGGGGGGGGGGCGGTGTTGCAACCGTTGTCGAGGATGCATTGTCTTTTGGGAGATTTCGGAACCAGGTATGACCAGTTAGAAGCAACAATGGGGTCCAATCCTAGCAGTGAGCTGGCCTGAGGCATTCAGAAGCAGCAGGAGTCAGAGGCCCTTTTTAAACAGGCCACAGCTGCGGGGGTGGGGGGATCAGTGTGTGTGCCATAGTGTGTGTGTGGGGGGGGGGGGTGCACGCACACCGATTCCCCCCGCAACCCTCCGCACGGAACAGCTGGAGTTTTCCCCAATTGCTCCTTGCATGGGCAATGGGTGGAGGTGGGTGCACATGCTTCGCGGGAACATGCACCCACAGCCACCCATCCACCTCAACATTCACACAAGAGGCACCCACGCATATCCACACAGTGGAGCTCTGCACACACGTGGAAGCTGCAGGAAGCCATGTCCCACCTCTCCCTGGCTCTCAACAACACAGAAGGCCAGAACAAGCAGCAAGAGGGGATGTGACACACCTGAACCAGGCCACCATGGTCCCACCCCGCAGACTCCTCCTATAACTCACTTAATACTCTCCTGAGCTCCACTGGTGGGTCCCAACCCACTGATTGAGAATCACGGTTTTAAAAAATCCTTCATCCTTCAGTTTATTAGTCATTGGCTGCAATCTCATTACCCCCGCTGTGCATGCAGGACCCACGCAGCACAAGCCCCTGATAATGGGGGTTCCCACGGTCCCGGCACATACGTGCGCACTGTAGGGATCAGTCCCTTGTGAAAGCATTTTGCCCATGAAAGACTATAAATTAAAATTCTTTCAAAGAATGCCCCCAAAATCCCACTCTAACCAGTCACATCCTCTCCCTTCAATGGGCGGTTCTGCACACGGTACGTAAAACTGCAGCGTACGGCTCCCAGTGACACGCTGTCATGTGTGAAAAACCATGACATGCTTGAAACAAAAGCTCTCTTTTCTTTCTCTTGCTTTTTTTTAAAGTCTACATCAACGATCAAAGTAGAGAGCTGCTTACTCTGTCACCGAGGGAGGTGAAATTGCCATGATTTGAATGCAACCTAAAATGCACTCTGCAATTCAACTCAATCATTATAAACATACTTCATAGCTCTGACACAGCTGTTCCTCCCCTACAGAATAGAAAATAATATTTGAACCTCATTCCCTTTCAGAGACAGAGAGAGAGCATGGCCAACTCCACCCATTCCCTCCTTCCCCCACCCCCTGAAGCTTTTAATACAAAATATAATTAGGATTATCAAATATAGAAACATTCATAAGAGTAATAACACTGTGCCTTAATATAATATGTGAAGCACTTCATAAGCTATGTCCTTTCTACTTACATAGTCACATCTCCCCTAAACTTCTCCACTGGGTAATTAAGGACCAAAAATCATTACTGAACTAATCAGGTATAAAAAGATGGTTGCTGGATTAGTCCAAAATGCACGAGATGGAGATGAAGTAGTTCAGATTATTTCTTTGATTGGACCAGCTAGTGTTGGTGAGAGTATGGAAGCTTTCAGGCCACATCCGGCCCTTCCACAGACACGTTCGAACTTGTAACATGTCCGAGGAAGAGACCTGTGTGACCCAAACACTTGCATACTTTCACCAAAAGTAGTTGGGTCCAATCAAACATCATCTGAATCTGAACTACTTTGTGTCTCTCTAAAATCCAGTGAGACTCCATTGATATCAACTGAGTTGCACATTTGTACCCAACACACATCCAGTCTATATATGGTCCAACTCCACAGTCATGGCCTTGGATGCTTTACCTTCAAAATGCGAGAGTGTTGTGAACTGAATTCCACTGATAAGCTCTGAGCTTCCTGTTTCACAAGACCTTATGCAAAACCCCATGTACAGATCTAGGTGGTCTTCTAATATGCACTATATCGCATGTGTGAACCACAAACTAAAAGTGGAGACATAACCTTGTAAAGGTGATTGGCATTTATGTGTATTTAGCACCTTCTTAAAAACATACAAAACATCGGTTTGCAACACAAAACATAAATCCCCCCCAACGCAACATTTTTTGGGGGGGGGAGGGGGGCGGAAAGGCTGCTTTCTGAAAGGTTTCCTTTAAAAGTTCTTACAATTTTGATTTGAAAAAATCCTCTTGGAAACAATTTTCAAAATAAGTCTAGTTGTAGTTTTTCAGATAAATCTCAGTTCTAAGAAGGCAAAGGAACACTTGGCCTTTTTAAAAGCACCATTTAGATAACCATGTATAAAAAGCACATGCTATACAGGTTGGGATAAGCAATTGTTTCAGAAATTCCATGAAAGAAAACATTGCTGGACAAATGTTGTTGTTGTTGTTGCTGCCTTTTAAATAAGACATGTATCTACCTGCATTTAGCATACAACCCTTTTGTAAACTCTCGAAATATAAGGACCTGAGGGAAGAAACACAATTAAAAGCAAGTGTGCACTGTTAAATTATAGGAGCTCCATTATTGCAGAGATAAGCAAGATGCATTGGAAGCAAAAGTACCTCCTATAATCTCCTATTACAGGGTGAAGTTTTAATAAAAAGAAATATAAAGTGCTCACATTTTGATCTTTTCCCAGAGCCAGAGATGGTTTAATTAGCTTGATCTCATTATACAAACTAGATGGAGGGGGGGAATCTCACCATTAGAGCAATATCCCACTGGCAAGTGATACAACCTTGACATCTTCTAAGATATTTTTCTTGGAGAAAAATACTATCGATTGTGATACAGGCTTCTGGACTGGCTCCCCAAACACAGTTGCTTCATAATTCCATTCTGAACAATTCCCCTTCAACTACACAGCTTCAATCAGCAAAGTTCCTACAGCTTTCTCCTTCATCCCAAGTTCTTAAATAATAAAACAAAGATGATAATAAAACCAAATACAAGTTTGGATTTAGTTAACCCATTTGCTATTACGTAGGAAATAAATAAATTTAGACTAAACCTTGCCATCTCATAATCCATGCTTTACAAAACAAGGTATCCGCAATAAGCCTTGATATGATTATTAACAAAGATTAAATTGGGTTTGGGACTGAAAAACACATTAAAAAGTTATTTACATCTTAATAAGAAATGATACAATAAAAAGCCTCTAATTTCCACTGAAAGGTATATCAGAAAGTCAACTCAGTGAATGTCACTTTGCTAAAACTGTTCTCTTTATTAAAGGTGCTAACAATGACAGCAAAATGCTTCTTAGTTCCATCTCTCTGGGATATATGAAAACATGATTAAAGAACTATAATCATTCAACAATGGATTCATTTGCCCAACCGCTACGTTTTGTTATCTAACACATTTTCATGGTTTACTTTACTGACTAAAAAGAGGTTGTTTTGGAATCATCACGATAGCTCTAATGCACTGGTTCCCAAACATTCTGTATCTATCAATACCAGTAAAGGTTTTTTCCTGGCTCTACATTCCCAGTATCTCCCATTATCATGGTTTAACTAAAGGACAGTATTTAATTTTATATATTTATTTAAACTTTTATCCCGCCCTTCCCTAAAAGGCTCAAGGGCAGCTTACAAACATATAAAACACAGTATAGCTGTAAAAGCAGCTGCAAACCGACCATGTATACAAGCTTGTATAAGCCACATGAGGTGTGGACAGCACACCCTGCTCTGTTTCTGATCCACAGTTATACAAGTGTGTTACAACCGAGCTATATATATGAAGGCACTTTAGCATGATCTGTAAAGACTCCTGTCTTCTGCTGTGAAGATCTCCAGTTCAAACTCCCATGTGGTGGCCAAAGCAGTAACCATCATGCCTACACAACTAAATAGGAGGTGAAAGTCACTAGATAGTATGAAAAGCTCTTCATCTGGTAAAATGGAACCGTTGCCTGACAAAAATGGGATCTGTTGATTTTGTGATCACTGTAAGGTGGGGTGGAAGAACCTATTCCCTCTCTGGGGCCACTTTGAAAGTTGTGAGGGCCACACAGAAGTTGGGAATGGAGGTGTTTCAGGGTTGCACTCAGGAAAAGGAGGGTCCCCTACCCTTGTGTGCATACCCTCGTCTCTGTTCCCTTCCCCTGAGCTCAGTCTTTCAGTGCTTGCAGGTAGGAACTGGATCCAGGGGATGGATCCAGAAATTGGAAAGGGGCCATATTTGAACCCCAGGTCTGAAGTTCCCCACCCCGATATAAGTTAACCAATGTGAGGGAACTGGAGCCCTCAGAGCAAAATTGTTAGGATTAAACAGGACAAGTCTTAGTGGGATGTTGAGATCTGGCATCCGGGGTGAAAGATGTAAATCAAGGTTCTCTCTTCTACTAAATATCTTTGAGGTGCATTTTCCAGAACTGTTACAATAGAATGAAATAACCAGAAGTGATTAACACCTTCACGATTAAATCTCCTCCCCCATCAAGCAGATCTGAGTCAGTTTTAAAGGAGCTGGCATATTAGTTTAAAGCAGAGCAAGCTCAACTCTTTAAACGCTGGACAGAATCAAAGGTGCGTGCGCCTGACCAAGTGAACTGGGGTTTCTGATGTAATGGGGGGGTGGGGGTGGGGAGAATCTTTAGAGGATCTCCAAATTCTGGTATTGTTATGGAGGAAGCGGGGGTGGGAGAATGTAGTGACCATCAGAAATAAGTATTAAACTAGGAATGCTTACAGGAGTCATGCTCTGCAAGCAAGATAATTAAAAGGAGCAGCAGGAATGTTCTGTGACCAGAATCAGTGGAATCATTATCCAAAGCAGCAATGTGATTCACGCACCTACTCGCTATAGGAGGCATATTTTGGAACTGTGTTACGTTTGCAAGGCAAAATCCTTTCACTTTAGGTTCATTGTGATCACTCTTACCATGATCGTCAGGATGCAAGGGGAACTTGGGCCTTGAACCTGTCTTCTGGGCCCATGGTCCAAAGTGGGAGCCTGCCATTAGGCTGCTGTGGTGAAGCAGTAGAACCAAGCCCTATGGTCGTTTTGTACTCCTGGCTGCATCCTACCAAACAGCTGATTGGCCTCTAGCAACCTGCACAGTGATCGGCCAGGGACTCCTATACAGCTTCCAGGGCACAGCAAACCCGTCCTGAACAACCTGACCCCACCATTCTCCTTGCCTCACCTCCTGCACCCCAGCTGCTTTGGTTCTCTTCTGGACCCTGCTTGGACTGAACTCCCTGGATACTGACCCCTAACTGGGTAACTACACCTTTCACCTACACCCCGCCCCCCCCCTTGCTCTTTTCCTGTTTTCTCATTCTGTATACTTTGTATGGCCCTCGTTGGCTTTCCTGCTGAGGCACCATGCATGAATATGGACTTCTTTCTACTCTGCCTCATCCCTCCGTATTTGAAACCTTCAACAGCAAAACCATGTCAGTATCACATGCACTAAAGGAGAAATTTCCTCAGCTGGCCATTATTATTAAGTATTTATATAGCGCAAGCAACGTACCTGGTGCTTTACAATCAACAATTATAAACCAGTTCCTGTCCCAGGTGGCTTACAATGAGAGAGAGACAAGGGAGGGGAGCTGAAGGGGAGGAGGAACAGAGGAAGAGACAGGAATACATCCAAGACAGTTGCAGGTGCACACGCTTAGCTTAGTTACAGGGGAGAGGGAGAACCTAAAAAATCAGGGCAAAGATTAAAGGGATGAGGAACTAGGAAAAGCTTGACGGATCTGAGGTTTAAAGGACAGGAGGAAGTCAAAGATGAACCCCAGGCTACATGTCTGGGGGACTGGCTGGATGGTGACCCCCTTGGAACAGAAGAGTGAGGAAGGGTTTTCTTTTTTGGGAAAGAGAGATGAGGACTTCCGTCTTGGATATTTTAAGTTGGCGGTGAAAAATATTTGTAATTAGAAACTGGATGAAGGGAGAGACAGGGTGTGTGGAAAGATACATACAAGTGATACGCAGTGATAATACACCAGCATACAGGTGATATTGGAAGCCATGAGATTCAGTTTATTTGCCCAGGCACAGTGTCAAGTCTTTATGGTTTCCAGTAACAGAGCATATGGTTATGGTACCAGTTAGGATGGAGGAGGGTCAGGGGGGGCGGGGAACACCATGCATTAAGAGATGGAAAACAGATCAAAGCCAAGAAAAGCAAGCACATATCGAGTATCTCTATCAGACTCTGTGTGGAAATCCAAAATCATTGTCATCTTACTTTCCATGCAAAAACAAATGTTTCCCATTCGTGTCTGTCGTCATGGCCTCTTGATGGGTTTGAACAATTCGTCTAATTCCGAGAAATGCTAAAAGTCCAAATGGTATGAGAGGGGATTTGTGCCTTGACAGATCTGAAGTTAGGATTTAGAGGGGGAAAAAAATCTCTAGTCTTCTCGTGCCCTTTCTCCCTGTCTGTGGAGCATGTGCCTTCTTCCCAGTCCAAGACGTGGCCTCACAATCATGTATTAACTCTTCTATGTGTTCCTGAGTTCTGGGATTTCCCTCCCCCCACCCCAACCTCTTGTTTATTGGGTGCTCACTTGTCCAAGAAGTTAGCAGCTAAAGAACAAGAGGGGCTTTGTACCTCCATGCTCTGCTGTGTTAAAATTGATTTAGCATAATGCTTTCGGAGAGATTAAAATCCAATTTTGTAAAACAAAGAGGGAACCTTACTGACTCCCCACTACACAAGGAATTAAATATATATATATACTGGATTCTCTGAATTACAAGAGTAATTCTTATTTACTTGCACTATTAATATAGAAGAGATAAAATATAAAATTGCATTTTTAATTAACTGTACTTTACTGCAAACATCTGCTTTTTATCCTCACAGTTATGAGACAAGACCATTTTGACAAGACAACAGGACAGTGCATTTAGGTTCTGGAACAACATAAAAAAAGCCAGAAATAGCAGTATTCAGGTTAAACATTGTTTCATTCGTAGGTGTATTTTAACTGACTTTTTAAAATGCTCTTTGGAGCCATTTGTGGGGCAAAAACAACATGCAATCCCATTTTCTTGAAGTATTGCTATCAACCATGAAAAGACAAGTCTATTATTTGTCCCTAAAATCCTTAAAGATTCATGAAGAGCACAAATACCACACCCCATGTGCAAACATGCACCCAAGAAGCCTGCCCACCCCCATTGTTTAAATCATCAGATAAATATAAATGAATTTCCTCAAGAAATGATTCATGCATTTGCCTTATTATATCAAATATTTGGCTGTAGGTATAAAGACAAAAATCCCCAAATTTGTAACCATTTATGCTAAACATTCTGGAAGGTTTTGGCATATTATTTGAAGATTAATGCAGAAAAAGTTAACACGGCCTGGTGTGCTTCATACAGTATGGAGATGTTATGTGATGCAGACAACCCTGGACTCATTAGCTCCATTATATAATATTCCCATCATTTCTTGATCACCACCAAGCACATAAACCAAATAATTAATTCTTCATAAAAAAAAAAAGCAGCATGAACTTGATGCTTTATGGGAAAATGTGGGAAACATATTTTTAGAATCGGTCCTGCATAAGTGCATGTACATGAGATAGGTTGTTTTTCTTCTGGCCTCTGCTTGATTAGAACGAACCTTTCAGTGAGAAAGCATCTGTGTATCTTAGAAGCTCTGCTCCCCTTCCTCACCTGAAGGAGAAAATTTCTCGTGGGGCCTGTCCCACTTGGAGGAGACATTTAGTACCACCACGAAGGGCTCGATTTCAATAGAACCTGAGAGTTCTCAGCATTTTGCATGATCAGGCCCCTGAGGAAAGAATGGTCTTGTTACCAGGGGTGGTAGGATCCAGAAGAATTTGGTTAGCTGGAGAAACAGGGAATGACAGCTGGTCCCAGAGGTGACCTGGAAGGATCAGAGGTGTTGGCAGCTGGAGTGGTGGTCTTGCTCAGTGGATAACAGGTTCAAATCAAACTCTGCTTTTTAGGGCAACGGTGTAGGGAAAACTTCAAGGACAAAAATGAGAGCAGCAACATTCCTTATTCCAATGATATCTGAAAGCAGCATGGTAGACTGGTCTTTATGTAGCGCAAGTAAAATTTCTCATCCAGAAAGGGGCATATCTAATTAGACCTACGTCTAATTTTGCCATAGGAGACATTTTGCATACATTCTCCTCCAAATCCACAATAAAGCTGGCAGACAAAAGGACCAGAGAGGACCCCATGGTTCCTAGCATTTCAGAATGCTCGCGTGTCAGGCACTCTCTCTTTTTGCTTGCTGCCTGAACTAGTGGAATTCACAAACCCCAAAGAGCAGGTGCAACTGATTTCTAAATCAATGGGTCCCCTGCCACTCCATCCAATATGGGATGCTCGATATCTCCTCCAAGAGGAAAGAGGGTAAGGAATTTCCCATCTCTCTTGAAGGAGGGATGCAAGCAAGATTCTGTCTCCTGAAAGGAATTTATAGCCTGCCCTAACCCAAGGAGTCGGCATAAAAACATATATTCAATAAAAGCAATATTAGAAACTTTTTAAAAGAGTTTAAAAAATAAGACAGAACCCCTGGACAAACTTATTCTTGCATGCCGAGGACCAGACCAAATAAGAAGTTTTACATTTCTTTCAACTTATGCTGACAAACTGCTAGGGGAATGGGCTTGCAAAGCCATGAAGCAGCCACTGGGAATGCCTTCCTGTGTGCCTTTGGCCCTTTTCGCATGGATGACTGCGTGTGTGTGTGTGCGTGTGCAGGTGGGCGGTGGGGGGGAATCTGTGGGATAACCATGGCGGGTGGGGGGGGG